>RQTK01001471.1:1595-35352 GCA_003991915.1 Elysia chlorotica
AGAGAGAGAGAGAGAGAGAGAGAGAGAGAGAGAGAGAGAGAGAGAGAGACAGACAGACAGACAGACAGACAAAAACATGGACAGGGAGAGAATGAGTGCTCAGTAGGTAGTGATATGGTCAAATAGCTGGAAATCAGGAGTTCAAATCCGGGAAATTGAACCTGTGTTGACTATTACTTGAAGGGCAGACCATCTACATAAGTTCGCATCATATAATGATAGGAAGTGAGAAAGGGAGAGAGAGATAAAAAGAGATTGAAAAGAGAGGAAGAATGCGAAATGGAGAGTGAGAAGGGAGATAGATAGATGACGAGAAATAACAATATATCTTAAACGTCTTAAAACTTAGAGATAGCATTGAGTTGAGTTGAGTTGGTTTTAACGTCCAACATCAGCACTTTATAGTCTATATTGTGTACGGGCCCCAAGACGAACATCTGACAATTGTATGTGCTGCCACACACGAAACAGGGCGGGGATACCATGACTCCTGTCTCAGCTGGTCACATTATACTGATAGAGATAACATAATCTGTGCAATATAAAAACAAAACATAGACATGGTTGGAACATGAATGGAGATACACATGCTAAGCCTATTATGATGCAGTCCTATCACTTATCGGTAACTACACTTAGAGCCTCCTCAATAAATGGCACGTGCCCTAGCAACTGGACCATTTGTTAAGACGCCACAACACTTTTTTTGTTTACTCCGTGCATTGCGTCATCACATGCAAACAATCACCTATCAACACATTCAGATTTTAAACAGTGGCTCGACGTCGCAGTAGCTGCTCTTTTTTTCTTTCTCCCTGTATATCTGTAGATCAAGACTGTCTCTGTTAAGAGGGGGGCGCGATGGTCTAGGGGTAGAACATCGGCTTCCGACGCAAAAGGTCCCGAGTTCGAATCGTGGCTGTTGCGTTCCCTACTGATTGGGTCGGTGTCAGTATAATGTGACCAGCTGAGACAGGAGTCATGGTATCCCCGCCCTGTTTCGTGTGTGGCAGCACATACAATTGTCAGATGTTCGTCTTGGGGCCCGTACACAATATAGACTATAAAGTGCTGATGTTGGACGTTAAAACCAACTCAACTCAACTCAATGCTATCTCTAAGTTTTAAGACGTTTAAGATATATTGTTATTTCTCGTCATCTATCTATCTCCCTTCTCACTCTCCATTTCGCATTCTTCCTCTCTTTTCAATCTCTTTTTATCTCTCTCTCCCTTTCTCACTTCCTATCATTATATGATGCGAACTTATGTAAAATGTTTGCTTGTAGTTTTTTTTTATTCCTGTTTTTTTTTTTTACACTGCCATTCGATATTGTTTGCATGATATTGCTATACATCAGTGAAGACGTTATTTTTGTGTAGGGTTATCGATACTGATTGATTGATTGGCGCATTACCGGTATCGTGGGAGTTTTGCATTGGAATAACTCGTCGGTATGCTCTGATATAACATGGTAACAGTCTCAACAACCAAGTACCTTACAAATTGATTTAAAAAATACATCAATCAATCTATAGATAAATATATAGACAAATAAATAGATAAATAAATAAATAAATAGATCAATATATCGACAATTTAATGAAAATAAAAAATATACATAATAATAAACAATGAATAAAGATAAATTCATCACGCTTTGAATGTTACTTTAAATAGATAAAACGCTGAAATAAAATAGTATATGCAGAAAATTGTATTCAAAAGCCCCCCACCCATCTCACTCTCTCTCTCTCTCTCTCTCTCTCTCTCTCTTTCTCTCTCTCTATCTCTCTCTATCTCTCTATCTCTCTCTATCTCTCTCTTCCTTTCTCTCTACCCCTCTCCGTCTACTATAATAATAACCCACGGACTTAGGCGACACTACTATAATACCATAAACTACTCTCCCTTTGGCCCGATCAAGCAATATCGCCACCTTAATCGATGGCATCTCTCAAACAGCCCCTGGGGCCGGAAGCCGCAATGAACTGTGGGTACCTGGCTAAACAAACCAACGCCAGCCTCTGTTCGAGCGTTAGCATGCCTCCATCAGACTCCGCAATACGGTACATGTATATGCCATACTGCCATACTGCCATACTGCCTTAAACCACCATGCCCTGCCAAATTCGCCATCGCTAATGTTAGGTTCACTGCCTTGGCGACGCGAAAACGGCAGTCCCAACGTTGTGGGTCGTAATCACAAAGGTGTGCTTAGCTTAATACATACTAAGAAGGCTCGCGACTACGTGTTAGCTACCGTAACGTGGATCTTCTTTTTTTTCTTTTTTTTTTTTAATCCAGTGGAGTTGTTCTTGACAATACCATACGTTCAACGTCTGACGTCAGGAAACTTTCTTCTAAAAAAACAAACAATAAACACACTAAATACAATCGGAAAGTTGTTTAAATATTTCGCTCAGCGAACCTTGTGATTGTTTTTCACCTGGTTTGATATTGTGCAATGCGATATCAGGGTAAACGTTTGTTAGAAATAATTGAAGTCTTCGGAAAAGTTCTATTCTGGCGGATATAAAGTGTGCAGTTGACTTGGTGTAGGTTAGGCGTAATAAGTACAGCGTAGCCTTAACATACGACTAGTCATATCAATATGAGACGTATAAGGCTTATGACGAGTCGTAAGCTGCCCTGACTTTGTACTTACAGTCATATGTATAGGTTTTAGTGGTGCCGCAACGCCAACTAATTTACTTTGATTTTAGGACGGATTTATGACAAATCGTTTTCATTTTTTGTTTCTAATTTTCTGTGGAAATATGTAGATATACCTGACCAGTTTGAAATGTGTATACTTGTTTACGCTAGACTATTCCGAAGCCGAATTGTAGGACGTTTATCAAAGTAAAATTCTGAGGTTCATTCGTTAGTCGATATGACTAAAATATGTTTGTTTGTTTTTTCTTCAAAATGGTTTATTACAAAATTAATGTATCTGAGTGTAAAATACATGTCGGTCTAACTTTCCTTGGGATGGTTCAAACTCATTACTGCAAATAACAACATGTAATACACGAATAGCACGATACGTTGGTATGTTAAAGTTAAAGCAAGTTTTACCGACTTGCTTCCATGACTCCCTGGAATATATGGCTCTATCAAAACGTGTAATTATCGTGCTCAATATGAACTCGTAAGACGTACCAGCGTGCCCTGGTCGTTTCTCACGGACTATACATGTATCACCAACACTTAACATGAAAAGGAAACGGAGCATTGTAAAGCTGAAGATCACAAAGGTTCGACTTTCTCTATGCTTGTGTTTATGTTTGTGTTTGTCTGTCGACGTATGTACAGTAATACCAACAAGAAAATCAGCAATACCACCACCACCACCGCCAAAAACAACAATAATACAAAAAAAATAAAACAAAAATAATAATAATAATAACAACAACAACAGCAACAACAACAACAACAACAACAACAACAACAACAACAACAATAATAATAATAACAGTAACTGACCCAACAACATCTAAATTAAACGAAGTCTATGCATTATCATATTTATACTATCAAATACTAACAAGATTACAAAAAAAAGGATTTTTTAGAATGTTCGTCATGGATCAAGCATAGCTGCTAACGTAAGCCGTTAAGAAACAACTATTATCTTTTTATCTATGGTTTTATCAATATTTTATGAAGTGTTTGAGATGTAAGATATTTTAATACGGTGTCCCAGAACAAGATTATGTCCCAAAGTCCACTTTTAGTCTCTTTTCGAGTATTGTTTTTTTGGGGGGGAAGCTCTGAACCATGTTTCATTAGCTTTTTATTCCATATATTTTTTGTAATATTAACCCTTATGAAAGCAATACTTTGTCTTATGCTTTTTAAAAATTTATTTATGTCTTTTTTTTGGTCCATCTAACTTCATTTTTTTGTACCCCCCTTTGATTCTGTGTCGTTTATAAGTATTTTCATGAAGGTCTCTCTATATCGCCAAGGCTGGTTTGTTATCTAATTATATC
Source organism: Elysia chlorotica (assembly GCA_003991915.1). NCBI lineage: Eukaryota > Metazoa > Mollusca > Gastropoda > Plakobranchidae > Elysia > Elysia chlorotica. Next base: position 5,594 of record RQTK01001471.1, read on the forward strand.
GTATTTTAATATCCAATGCAACATTTTAATACGACTTAGCGTTTTACCAAACCATCCGTTTTTTGTTGTTGTTTTTTTTGCTTTTCCTTTTCTTTTCTTTTTTTCTTCTTTTTTTCTATATGTCTACAAGTTTAGAGTTACCTTATACGCATAAGCCACGAATCTATAAACCTAGTTGTACAATGTTCTATCCCATTACCAATACTTAAAAGCTTAAAAAATGACATTATACCACTGGAGTGACGATTTTTTTAAATTTTATATTAATTTTTTAATGTTTTTTTTTCCATTTGTCTTTCATTTTTTTCCTTTTCTCCCGACTGTATTGTTCGGTTGTGCTTTTGGTAAATGCAGTTCAAATCTTTAAACGATGCTTTCAAATAAAATTCACCCCATTATTATCAGTGTGAGCTTTTTTTTTATCGCAACTGGGCTAATATAATCACTTATGTTTTGTTGTTGTTGTTTTTTAAGTTAATTTCATTTTTTTCTACTTTTATGAACATTGACAACAGCTTTGGAGGACCAGGGATAATTGCAGGGACCTGATTATATTATTATATTACACACTTTTTGATTTGAGAATTTTTTTTTCCAATAAAAATGTTTTCTTAACTCCACCCCTTTTTTTTTCTAGGAAAGCCGCCCCTCCACAAAAGACACCCGTGCGTCCACCACTAGCAAGACAGGAGGCGGGGTCAAGAGCAAAGCCGGCGGCCGATCACCCACTAGGAGTAAAGATGTGAGTATTCTGGGCGGGGCTACGGATGTGGGTGGGTGGGGCTCTGTTTCTAGGTTTCCCTGTATATAACATTTATCTAAATGAGTTAGGGCGTTTTTTGTTTTTTTTTAATGTTAGAATACTGGGCATACGGTAAGATAAGATAAGATAAACAGTATTGATATTCTAGGAAGTTTCTCCTGGGTTAACAGTGCGACACTACAGTCATGTTATGAGCATATCTCTCTTACTCTCTTTTTATCTGTCTCTGTCTCTTTGTATGTTTTTCTCTCTCCCTCCCTCTCTCTCTCTCTCTCTCTCTCTCTCTGACTTGGACTTTAGAAAACTAACTCAACTCACACCCTCATTCGTATTCATACTCCGTTTTCTATCGTGCCATTTGAAATACCCATTCTATACACTTTGAGCTTGAATAGCATAATTGCAAACGTAATTATGCTTGAAAGAAGCTGACCATAAATTTAAATTGAGCCACCATGGATTTTTTAGCCTCATCTTGATTGCACTGATTTTGAGATAATATGGTTTGAAATATAAAAAAATAATATTGCTCTGATATGCTATGTGTGTTGCCATTTTTACATTGCATGTCCATTATACTTGACATTCCGCCCCAAACTGGTTTAGTCAATGTCAGTATTAATATGTGACTGCCTGAGCCATGAGTCATGGCAGTATCCCTGCTCCGTCTCTTCGTAGCAGCACGTACACTTGTCAGACGTTAGTCTTGGGACCCGTGATCCGTCTACAGTATAGCCTCTAAAGTGTTAACGTTGGGCGCTAAGCAACAAAACTCAAACTGCATAATATTGACAAGTTATTCATGTATTTGTTTTGCCGGCTGAGACAAGAGCCCCGTTGTTACCAGAGTTGAACGTTAATTAAACTAATCAAATCAACTACATGTCTTTATTTTGTGTTTCGTTTCAGGGAAGATCTGCCGGGAAATCAGGTGGCGCCAGATCAGGTTTGTTCCGTTTCTTCTCTTTTTTTCGTTTTTTTTGTTTACTTATTTCTCTTTCGTTATGTAAATTATGTTGCGTTACTCGGTGCTATAAACTTGACCCCTCGACTGTCAATCGACGCAAAAGGTCCCGAGTTTAGCCTCAGGGGAGGGGGAAGCGAAGTGGACCAGGGGTAGAACATCGGCTTCAGACGCAAAAGATACAGAGTTCAAAACCTGACAATTGCGTTCCCTACTGGTTGGATCGGTGTCAGTATAATGTGACCGGCTGAGACAGGAGTCATGGTATCCCCGCCCTATCTCGTGTGTGGCAGCACATAAAATTGTCAGACGTCCGTCTTGGGGCCCGTCCACAATATAGCCTATAAAGTGCTGCTGTTGGACGTTAAACAAACCCAACCAACCAGCCTCTTAAGCCTCAGAGTCCAGGGCTTAGGTTTATAAATAGCACACTTGTAATTAGTATTCCTAGGCATCCACTCTCACCGTAAGTGGGGCAGTTGTTATGTTATATCAACCAAATTAAAAAAAAAAATTAAATTAAATCACCAAAATAAATAACTGTTTTCCCAAAATATAAAGTTGGACAATATACGCAGGTTATTAAGAAACAAGAGGTACCGCATTGTTAAATTTCGTTCAATTCGCTTTTTCTCATATTTGTCTGTTTCTTTCTTTCTTTTTTGTTCCTTCCATGTCTTTTTTTCTTGTGGATAGCACACACTGTCCATAATTTATAGTTTATGCCGTTCCTCTCTTTTTTTTTTTTTAAATTTTGTTATGTTTACTCTTTTACATCTCGCCACCTTAGTTGTATATAATTTTAACGTATTGTAGACATTGCTTTGATTTTCAACAAAAATTAAAAAAAAATCATTGCTAGAACTACAGTAGAAGACTATTTTGATTTCACAGCTTTCTTTAGTGCACGCTATTTTTTTAATATCTAGTTTATCCTTTTTTCCTACCGATTTTGTTTACTCATATAGACCAATTTATTAGTAAAGTGATCCATTTCCCTCTTTACCCTATATGACTTAGACCTCAATGATTCTCAGATGATGTTTTCCTTGTAGACCCCATTAACATTTTTTCGTCTTTTCCTTTGGCTCGTTTCTGATCCCCTGTATGTGTGTGCATGGTCGTATGTCGTCGTTGCTGTTGTTGCTTCTGTGGTTGTTGTTTTTTTTGTTATAACTGCTGTTGTTCCTGTTGTATTTGTCACGATGTTGTTGCTGCTGTTTTTGTCACAATGTTGTTTGTGTAACTGTTGCTGTTGTTGTTGCTGTTTTTTTCATGATGTTGTTGATGTAACTGTTGCTATTGTTGCTTCTATGGTTGTTGTTGTTATTTTTGTTATAACTGCTGCTGTTTTTTGTCATGATGTTGTTGATGTAACTGTTGCTGTTGTTGTTGCTTGTGTTTTTATTTTTGTTATAACTGTTGTTGTTGCTGCTGTTTTTGTCATGATGTTGTTGATGTAACTGTTGCTGTTGTTATTGCTGTGGTTTGTGTTGATATATTTGTTCTTATAACTGTTGTTGTTGTTGCTGCTGTTTGTTGTCATGATGTTGTTGGTGTAACTGTTGCTGTTGTTATTGCTGTGGTTTGTGTTGTTCTTTTTGTTCTTTAACTGGTTGTTGTTGCTGCTGTTTTTGTCATGATGTTGCTTTTGTTGTAACTGTTGTTGTTGTTGTTTTTGTTATTACTGTCGTTGCTGTTTTTGTTGTTGTAACAGTATGCAGTCGCAGTAGAGAAAATTCCTTCGCCAGTCTTACCAAAGATGGAGGTATTGTTTTTCCCCGTGCTTTTTTTCCTCTTTGTAGCCAGTGACAAACGTAATCTTATTAAACGTGTGTGTCTGTCTCTCTCATTTTAACAAAACATATTAACACATAGGTGTTCATATCATAACCTCATACCTTTTATAATATCATTATGTGTTTACATTTACTTTCTTCTACGTTAGATATAACAATATAAACGCTTCTTGCTTCAAGCAAATCGAAAACGCGCAGAATTTATAATGTTTTATATGGATATAATAATTATAATGCTTCCAGTGATAAAACTGTGAATAATAGCTGTCCTTTAGGTTGCATATCGTCATTCCAGTTTGGCCATTTATAAAATACCCAAGACTTAGATTTTTTTTGAGTTAAGAAAGGGCTAACTAAATTTTATACTTTTTACAGTTAAGTTGATATGTACAATATAAATATATACCGCCTAACTAATATTCATTCTTCGCAATATATACACATATATTATATAATGATTGATATAGATTAATAAATGGTACTATGATGTCTCTTATTACATATAGCATAACAATGACACATTTATGGCTTTTCTAAAAAAATATCCTTTGATTTGGTAGATATAATACCCTAACAATGCGATGTACGGTACTAAGGAATTGTATTGATGATTATTACTCTTATTCAGTTTGGTAGATATAATACCCTAACAATGCGATGTACGGTACTAAGGAATTGTATTGGTGATTATTACTCTTATTCAGTTTGGTAGATAATAATACCCTAACAGTGCAAAACGTTGACGGGAATGGTAGAAACTCACCAATATAACTGTTGTCAAACAATTTGCATCACTTTTATAACCAATATGTGGGTTTTTCAAGTGGATGTTAAAAACAATATTACCTTGACATCTCCACAAGGCCTTTGCTAAAATAATATGCTCAAAGCAATAACATTGGTTGATAAGTTGAATACATCAGTAGTATAGTTTCCTTTCTTTCTTTTCTTAAAGTACGTTGAATCTTAACTAAACACAGTTAATTTTAGAAATGAAATATAACATATATCTGATTTACTACAATGTGTTACGGTAGAGATCATTGTGTAGAAGTATTATTTCAGTTATATTCATTTCCAACTATTTTGCTAAATATTCAAGAACAAACTCAAACAATTATATTTTATAAGACAAAATGTTAATAAAAATAATTATAGCCTCAGGGGTTATACTAATTTGGATTAAAAGTTGTTCTGAGAAAATAAATGTTGTAACCGTGGTGGAGGTTTATACGACACCGAATAACTATCCAATTATCTTTTTTTATTATTATTTTTAAGTCTATATAAATCATGATATTGCTTTTGATTTCAACATGTTTTTTTTCTCATAATTATCTACTGGACATGATTGTACTGGTGTGGTGGAACTATTTATTTTACTCATATAGACGTGCATTGATAAATCACATAGTTTCGGAAAGTCAGCGATGTGTGTAAGAAAATTCAAATTTGTATATTCTACACACAGGGAATTTTTGAATAGTATGCCTGTATTTTTATCCGACTATTTTTATATGTGGGTGTTTTTTTTCCAATACATACACATGGGTTACCGTTACTGATGTACTTATATACTTGTGAAGAATAACACGGGCACGATAATTTATACAGTCGCCAATGTACAGAGTTGTCGTGAAAACAAAATCTAACTTAATGGTTGAATTGATTGTATTTTACAAAGTATGAAATTATACCATTTAAGAAATTCAACCGAGGCTTTCTAAAAACAGCCAACAACGCCACCTAAATAAACCATAATTTGTAATCAGGATCAAAGTCAGTTTTGCCAGTAAAGTATTATGCATAGTTCGGCAGTTTACATGATTTTAAGTTCAGTGTCCACTTGTCATGGAGTCTAAGTGAATTTCCATGTGCGTTTATACAATTAAGCAATTTTTTTTATCAACTTCGTGTTGTATTTTTAGTTCCAGTAAATAGTCTTTTTTATTTACAAACAAAAAAAAAAAAAACTAATTATGCCAAGACATGTAAAACAAAACAAACAAACAACAAAACCGAGCTATTCTAATTATGCCAGGACATTTTTTTGCATCTAATTGTTATTATTATAAAACTGCCAGGAGATTCAATAGATTTTTTTTTAATGCTGTTGTTGTTTTTTTTTTGTTTTAATTTTAATCATAAAAATATAGGAAAAAACGCATACTCCATGCCGGACAGTCGCAATTATGTCACTCATTAACGTCCTGTGTATCGCAAAACAACATTTTCGATCTACACAAATATGTCGGATGACACAACCAAGCCAACTAGACACGTTTTTCTCTCATAGCTCGTAAATTCAATTCAATTCAATGTTTATTCAGTCAATATATATATATTAAGAACATACATATCGAAAATTATTTTGTCAAGCACAGGCTTTGCAAGATGAATACATATAAACAGTTATACAAATATACGTGCAGCAACACAATTAGCAAAAAGTTTTACTTAAACATAGTTGTATCTAAGTATTACACATTAATTAAAGGGGAGAAAATTAAAAAAAAAAAAAATTAAATTTGAGAACTTAGCTTACATTCCTTATCAATATGGACAACTGATTGCGCATTGCATAAAAAGTTTCAATAATGTGATTAAGTAAAGCACATGTAATAATGATGGTAAAATGCACTATAAATGTATTAATTAAGTTCGCTTTTAAACTACTCTAAATTATTAACAAAGGCATAGAATGTAAATGTACACCTAGTAACATTATAAATTTTTAAGTTCTCTTGAGCCATTAAAATGTTTGACTGCTTGTGGGTAAAAGCTCTTGACGAAGCGGCCACACCCCTTAAAGGCTCGCATTCTTCTCCAATGGGGCAGAAGATCAAAGTAACGGCTAGCAGGGTGGGAATTGTCATCACGTATTTTAGCTATTTTTCTTTCCATACGAGAGATGTAAATAGTTTCAAGTGTAGGAAGGTCTATAATAACAGTTTTGGTGATGAAGTCTTAGGTACAGGAACAATAGTGGAGCACTTTAGACACGTAGGGACACTACATGTTGACAATGACCAGTTAAAAATCAGCATGAAGACAGGCGCAAGCTCTGAGCAACAAGACTTTAAAAGCGTTGGCTTTATTTTGTCTGGTCCAGCTGACTTGTTGCGGTCTAATTGACTGAAAGTGCATCTGACCTCGTGACAATCGACTTTGAAGGGTGTCAGCTCATCGGGAGGTAGTTGTTGTGGTTCTGTTGTGTTGTTCTTATCAAAACGAGCGTAGAAATCATTTAGTTTATCTGGTAGACCAGGGTCTACACATTCAACACGTTTGTGATTACCTTTATACTGAGTGAGCAAGTTCATATGTGTCCACATTTGGCGTGTGTTACCTGAGGCAAATAATGAATTGATTTTGTCGCGATGTTTGTTTTTTGATTCTCTTATTGCTTTTTTTAGCCTTAACTTGGCTTGTCGAAAAGAATAGTGATCATGTTCTGTGTATCGCAAAAACAAAATTTACGATCCACACAACAATGTCGGATGACACAACCAAGCCAACTAGACACGTTTTTCTCTCATTGCTCATTGGTTCCTAAAGGCTCTAATAGAGTAAGGATTGGACGCCGGTGTAGATACTTTTATCAATCGTCTTTGTGTTTCCATGGGCTCTCTTCTCGCAATAGCTGCGTTAACTTACTATTAACATTAATCCAAGATCTATATCAGAAACGGCGAAATTACACCACCCTATAAATCTTTGGATCACTAGGTCTTTGATATATATGACTTCTCATCCCTCCCCCAGACGGCAAAACTACACCACCCTATAAGTCTTTGGATCACTAGGTCTTTGATATATATGACTTTTCTGCCCTCCCCCAGACAAAGAGTTCGCCGAGATCGCCATTCAGGATGAAGGTGGCGACCCAGCATCCGCCACTGTGGACGAGAAGGCGCGAACTCCAGCCACGCGACTGGGTCGAAGGTCAAAGTCTAACCTTGCCCCCGTCCTTGAGTCTGACCTTGACTCGGCCTTTGACCTTTTCGATGATCAGGCTTGGGTGAGTCAAGATTTATGACTGGTTCTTAAACATGTCAGTGCTGGATGAAGATACACGTTTTTAAAGTGGTTTTCATGTGTGGCTGTGTGTGTTTAGGGGGGGGGAAGGGTGTGAGGGGGGTAGGGAGTTTCTAGTTTCCTGTCGCTTCTATGTCTTTCTGCCTCTAGCTTTTCCTAATATGCCTGGCTCTGTCTGTCTTTTATCTGTCTTTCTTTCTCTCTGCATTTCTACGTCTATGTATCTCCGTCTGCCTGTATCTCTGTCTCTCTTTCTCCTTCTCTCTTTCTCTCTCTCTCTCTTTATCTCTCTCTCTCTCTCTCTCTCTCTCTCTCTCTTAACCACTGATCGTCATGTATAGTTAACTAGATAATATACATATCAACCACATTGAGCTCATGCCCCTGGTTTTTTCCTGTTACTTTTCTAGGCAAGTGTTCCCAAGGATGAAGTGTCTAACCGATTTGCTCAGTTCAGGCGGCTGGTAAGTAAAGAAAGAGAGAGAGAGAGAGAGAGAGAGAGAGAGAGAGAGAGAGAGAGAGAGAGAGAGAGAGAGAGAGAGAGAGAGAGAGAGAGAGAGAGAGAGAGAGATGGTGAAAAATAGAGAGAGCGAGAGATAAATGAGAGAGTGAAAGAGACAGAAGAGAGAGGGAGCAAGAGAGGGTTAAGAGAGACAGAGAGAAAGATATATAGTGAGAGAGAAACAGATTGACAGACGGACATACATATATACATATAGAGCGACAGAGAACAGAAAAACGGAGAAAGAAAAAAGCATGATATGTACACGTATTAGGTACAATATCTATCCACTCACATGGAGATTATGCGATTTTAGATTTACAGACTCAAATAAAAAACTACAGTAAAGACCCCTCGAGTAATGGGGAAAAATAAAAACCGCACCACTTCAACGTTTCAATCTGAAATACAGTTTAAGACGAATGGATTTTATGAACTTTTTTGTTTTCCTCTAAGAAGGAGTGATTGATTTTGTGCCCAGAGGCAGAAGTGGATCGATTTTGGCGATTTGCCATCGGGTCTTGGCTAGTGATCGAATTAACTTGGCAAGGCCTGATTGGAAAATGATTGGAGCCAATTACAAGTAGAAGGGGCAATGAGGGTAGATCGATAATAGTGTTTTTGGGGTTGTTTTTTGTTTTGTTTTGTGTGTGTATAAGGTTTGGATAGTGTGTGGTTATTAGATGGTTTGCTCGGTAGTGCTTTGAATGTACACGTATTAGGTACAATATCTATCCACCCACATGGAGATAATGCGATTTTATATTTTCGGGGAGGTGGTCGAGTTTTGACGTGCGATTCCATCTCCTCATACATATTATTATGGTTTTCCAACGCTCTATCTTAGAGGACGGGCAACATTCATACATATCAATATCAGCTTATTAGGTTCCAAAAAGGGGTATTATTGGTGAGTGAGAACACATTTTCTTAGAATACAGGCAGAGTCACCGAATAAAAAAAATATATTTCATTCCGAATCACAGTGAATTATGTCATCAAAATAAAAAGTAAATAAAAACACTTTAAAGAGAGTGAGAGCGAGGGAGAGAGAGAGCGAGAGAGAGAGAGAGAGAGAGAGAGAGCAATAGAAAAAGAGAAAAAAGAGGGCTAGAGAGACTAAGATAGAATAAGAAAGAGAGATAACGAGAGAGAAGGAGAAAGAGTGAAAGTGCCAATGAAATATTTAATAATGAGAGGGAGGAGAAACAGACAGAAATGCAGAGAGAAAGAGAGAGAAATAAAGATAAAGAGAGAGAGGGAGAGAGAGAAATGAAGATAAAAAGAAAGAGTGAGGGAGAGAGAGAGAGAGAGAGAGAGAGAGAGAGAGAGAGAGAGAGAGAGAGAGAGAGGGTGGGGGAAGAGATACAGACACGCAGACAGACAGGGAGACAGGCATGCAAGCGCTGCTCTATTATTTAAGAGCAATTGTTACATATCTGTGTTGGTCACTTCTTACATGTAATCACTTTTTATTATGAATTAAAGTATGACATGCCCACCCCTGCTGTATATTTATGGTCAGTCAAAGTCTTCTGTTTTTATTTTCTACCACTTAAGTTCACTTCTGAGATCACACAATCAATCCATGATCACCTTTTTCGGTTACTTTGTGTTATCTTTGATGACAATCACCAATTGTTATACCAGAAGGTAATCCAAACACAATTACCTGTTGTCCTCTGATGGGATAGACATATCTCATAGTTACTTGTCACAATCACCACTCAAAGTTACATCTCATGGTCACCTTTCATGGTCACATTTGATTCTCGCATAATCATTGTCACATATAATGGTGAAGTTTCGATTTCCACTTTCGAAGGTTACTTCCCATCGTCACCTCACATACGTACATATCATGGTCACATTTCATAGTCACTTCCAATGGTCACATCCACACATTACTATGTGTCCACGTATGGTCACCTCCTGTGCGCACTCCCGATTGTTGTCTTTTATGGCCTGCCACCTCTGTTGATCACGTAAATGTTGTTTTCACAGATACCTCTGAATATCACGGTCCTCTCTCATGGTCACTTCTCATGATCACCTCTCATCCTATAATGGTCGCCTCTGAAGGTCACATCTCATGATAACCTTACATGGTGATCTGCCATGACCAATAGTCACCTGTCATCCTATGATGGTCACCTCTCATAGTCACAGGTGATGGTCACCTCTGATGGTCACCTCTGATGGTCACCTCTGATGGTCACCTCTGAAGGTCACATCCCATGATAACCTCTCATGGTAACTTCTCATGGTCACCTCCAATGGTCACCTCCCATGGTCACCTCTGAATATCCCCAGAGCACCAACAAGCTCCAAGAGCTGGAAGACCAGCTGAGCCTCGTGACTGCCAAGACCAGGAGAAAAGTAGCAACACTCAAGGCGCAGTTCCAGGAACACAAGGGCAAATGGGAGGCGGTGAGTGGTCTATGCTTGTTTTATGTTACTATCACCTGACTAATAATGAGCTTGGAGTACTGACACATGCAGATGTGTTTCTTCGTTAATCATTTGTTGATATATACACTATCACAGGTTTGAATCTAGATGGGCAATGTCAGGAAAACATGGGCAAGTGGGGTACAGTTAGTAGGCTTGGGTTCTTTAGGTTTTGTTCCACTTACTGATAAAGTGTTGACTCAATGATAACATAATTTATCTTCTGAATCGGTGATTAAGCTACTTAATACACCTTTTTAGCACTTGTTCCAAACCTTAAAATCACTTCTGGTGCTCAAGGTAGCAATTAACACATTTATTCGAGTTCCTTGAAAGAGATAATTGCCGCGCGTTTTTATTCGTGAAACATGTAAATAAAGGTGATGTTACATCTGTAGTAGTCATCATCATTTCAATTATTGTAATTATCATCCCAGCTGCTGTCTTTATTTCTATCTCAACTAATATATTTTTATCATATTTGCTAAAATATGTATTATCATCTCAGCTATTATCTATAAAATAATGCTTATTTTATGTGTTTTTTCAGTCTTATCTATTGTCTTTGTTCATTGTGAAAAACTTTATATTTTGAGATAAGTCGTCTCAGTCTTATCTATTGTCTTTATCAGCATATGGCTAGTGCTTATATCATTTCCATAATCTCTATTAGCATCAGTTGTTGTTTTATAATTACTGTTATTTTGAAATGTGAATATAGTAAAATTCACAAAAATAGTCAGAAGACAAGAGCTTATCTTTTAATTTTTACATTCTAAGGGATGTAAGCACATAATTGTAGTAGCTTGCAGCTCGCAAATAATATGTATATCTTAAGACAACATGGAAAATACCACAACATTGTGAATTGTACGTACATCTGACATCCTAAAGAAACATCAGATCGGAGTTGAAAGCAGAAAGCATAAAAGCAACTAAAATCTACTACCATGTAAAAGTTGGAACTTCTTCAAGTTGAACACTTCTCAAGCCTTCCAAGAAGGTGCGATGACCTTTTTATTATGTTTTTCAATATCTCTTTCCTAATTGTCTATGTCTGTTTGTGTATGTGCGTGTGTCTCCAGGAAAGAAGAGTCCTCATTGAACAGGTGGACCAGTCAATCAGACTCCAGGGAGACGCTGAGAAGGAAGCAGACGCGGCCATGACCCAGTTGGAGGATTTCATCTCGGAGCAGGAGAGACTGGTAACTATGGGATACATGCATGCAAATTTAAGTTAAACTTATTAATATCAAAACAGAAAAAAGCGTACATACTATTAATATTGAGATGGCTGATTTAAAAGTATATAAAATTATATCCCACTCAAGTATGGGATACATGCATGCAAATTTAAGTTAAACTTATTAATATCAAAACAGAAAAAAGCGTACATACTATTAATATTGAGATGGCTGATTTAAAAGCATATAAAATTATATCCCACTCAAGTATGGGATACACGCATGCAAATTTAAGTTAAACTTATTAATATCAAAACAGAAAAAAGCGTACATACTATTAATATTGAGATAGCTGATTAAAAAATATATAAAATTATATCCCACCCAAGTATGGGATACATGCATGCAAATTTAAGTGAAACTCCCCCCCCCCCTACCATGCTGTTGTGCTAGCACCTTTTTTGTTTTGATATGCCTACCTTCCATTTGGACAAAACGATTATTTATAGCAAAACAGAAAAAAAACGTACATACTATTATTATTGAGATGGCTGATCTCACTCAAGTATGTGTATTTTTAATCCAACACAAAAGTCCATGACTTTTTTTTTTAAATCTAGTAAAGAGAAGCATAAGGGTGATGTCAAAATGCCAAAATGCCATTACTATCTTCAATCAGGAACAAGAAGAAGAACAACAGCGCTCGGAAGTTTTGCATGCATCTGCGTCCTTGACCCCCCATAGCAATGCGGCCATGACCCAGCTGGAGGATTTCATCTCGGAGCAGGAGAGACTGGTAACTATGGGATACATGCATGCAAATTTAAGTTAAACTTTTTAATATCAAAACAGAAAAAAACGTACATACTATTAATATTGAGATGGCTGATTTAAACGTATATAAAGTTATATTTCACTCAAGTATGGGATACTTGCATGCACATTTAAGTTAAACTTTCCCCCCTACCATGCTGTTGTGCTAGCACCTTTTTTCTTTTGATATGCACACCTTCCATTTGGACAAAACGATTATTGATAAAAAAAATTATCAAAACAGAAAAAAGCGTACATGCTATTAATATTGACATGGCTGATTTTAAAAGTATATAAAATTATATCTCACTCAAGTATGTGTATTTTTAATCCAACACAAAAGTCCATGAATTTTTTTAATCGAATAAAAAGAAGCATAAGGGTGATAGCAAAATGCCATTACTATCTTCAATTAGGAACAAGAAGAAGAGCAGCAGCGCTCGGAAGTTTTGCATGCATCTGCGTCCTTGACCCCCCATAGCAATGCGGCCATGACCCCAGCCCAAGGAAGGTCAGAAGACCACACCCCTACAGCGGGCACGCCCCTCCCTCAACAATCTGGGTCACCTGATCCTGATGGAGAGCTGCAGAGACTCATGCAACAGACAGATGACGCTAAGGTAAGTCTCTGCTACGTGAGTAGGAAAATTGTCATGGTTAAGTGTTTAATGTTGTATGAAGTAACATCGAATTCCGTCAAATACAACAACTTTATTAATACAGAAATGAGAAACAAGTAGATTTAGTTTAATTTAGAGTCTAGACTATGACCGAGTTCAAAGCTCAGTGGAGTGTCTCTGTTTCTTCCAAGGTGACTCTCTTTTTCAACTCTTCTTTGTCACGAAGTCTCTAGCAGTCTACAATAGTCATTGTCCACAACCACAATAACATTAGAAAGGGAGATTACTGTGGTTCCTACAAGTGGTTAAGTTTGGAGGTTAATACTTAATTTAGCTGAAGTCAAATTTTCATGGGGAAAAGCCTAGAGAGATATACATGCCTATGTAACAGTCTGATGATGCTAAGGAAAGCCTTTGCTACAGTAGTTGGACAATCTTCATGGGTGCTAATGTAAAGTTTAGTGGTTAAGTGTGTAGTTATAAATGCTATAGTTTGTTGGCAAAAGTCTGCATTTCATGGGAAAAAGCCAAGAGGGATAATGAGACTCATGCAACTGACAGATGACACTAAGGTAAACCTGTGCTATGGGAGTGGGAAAATGTTCATCTCTGTTAATGTGAATTGTAGTGGTTAAATTAATGTGGAGGTACTTTTTAATGGTATATTTGGCTACAGTCTGCATTTCATGGGAGAAAGGCTAGAGGGATAAGGAGGCTTGTGTAACATACGGACGTTGCTTAAAAGTGGCATATGCTCTAAAAACTAATGTTTTAGGGAACACATGTTTTTATTTGATGTCTGTATGTTTGTTGCTTAGCACTAAAGTCACCACTGTGATGGCCTATATTGTTGGCAGGGGGTTGGATTGTACATGATTTCTTGGCCTATTTTCCTAAAATAGTTGACATAGCTTCAAATACGTCACAACACGACGAATCACGTCAAGGTAAACTTAACTTTAGTACTGATATCTTAGGGATAAATGTATGAGATTACATTGTACATGATATCTATTGCTGAAATGTGTATTCAGTAAAAGGACAATGCCATAATGCTGACTAATAGTCCAGTATTTTTTCTCGTAGGGAACATATTTTTGCGGCTCATGAAAATCATTATTGTGACTACTGCGACAATGACCTGATGTATTGTTAATGATATCCTGGACTGAAGTCTGACTATAGAGCTTTAAAGACATATGCAACAGACGGACAATGCAGTTATGAGCCTGTGGTTATGAAGTTACTGTCCTATGGAAAATATTCGTGGGCAATGTTTGTGTGTTGGTTGCCTGGACTGCAAGTCAAAGATTATATAGGGAGGGGGGTTGGGAGTTGAGTTTGTTTAACGTCCAACAGCAGCACTATATAGACTATATTGTGGACGGACCCCAAGAAGGACGTCTGACAATATTGTATGTGCTGCCACACACGAAACAGTGTCTGTATGTTTGTTGCTTAGCACTAAAGTCACCACTGTGATGGCCTATATTGTTAGACGTCCGTCTTGGGGCCCATTCACAATATAGCCTATATAGTGCTGCTGTTGGACGTTAAACCAACCCAACCAACCAGCCAACCAACCAACTAAAGTCACCACTGTGATGGCCTATATTGTTGGCCGGGGGTTGGAGTGTAAATGATTTCTTGGCCGATTTTCCTAAAATAGTTGACATAGCTTCAAATACGTACACAACAGACGAATCACGTCAAGGTAGACTTATACTTTAGTAGCTGATATCTTAGGGATAAATGTATGAGATTACATTGTACAGGATATTTATTGCTGAAATGAGTATTCAGTAAAAGGACAATGCCATAATGCTGGCTAATAGTCCAGTATTTTTCTCGTCGGGAACATATTTGTAGCGGCTCATGAATATCATTTTTGTAACTAATGTGACAGTGGCCTGTTGTATTGTTAATGATATCTTGGACTGAAGTCTGACTATAGAGTTTTAAAGACATATGCAACAGACGGATGATGCAGTTATAAGCCTGTGGTTATGAAGTTACTGTCTTATGGAAAATGTTCGTGGGTAATGTTTGTGTGTTGGTTGCCTGGACTGCAAGTCAAACATTACATAGGGAGGGGGAGGGGTTGGGGTTGGTTGGTTTAACGTCCAACAGCAGTACTATATAGGCTATATGTGGACGGACCCCAAGACAGACGTCTGACAATTGTCTGTGCTGCCACACACGAGACAGGGCGGGGATACCATGATTCCTGTCTCAGCCGGTCACATTGTACTGACACCGACCCAATCAGTAGGGAACGCAACAGCCAGGATTCGAACTCGGGACCATCGGAAGCTGATGTTTTACCCCTGGACCACCGCGCCGCCGTATATAGGGGGCAGTACGGGATGAGTCATAAAACTTACAAATGGCAGTTTCGCATGCTGACATACATAGACGATGCATGGCCATCCCCACCACTGCTGCATCAGATGATTACAGTATATTGACACCAATCCCAATCAGTAGAGAACAAAATCGGATAAATGTATTTACGATTGCTCTCGGATTTCAAACCAGAGACCTCCTGATTGGAGAAATCAATGTACTTCAACTGGCACCAGTTTGTACCCTTATTACTCCAGTAGTTTACGTGGTATTTAAAAATGATTGAATGTGCAATACATGGTAATACTAAAGCGTGAGGTTACACTGTAATGAATTAAAGCCTGCATAAAATCTTTATCAGCCAAAATTGATTCATAAACTTAAACAGCAGACTGGCACCACTAAGGTAGGCACATGCATGTGCATGTACTTCTTAAGGAGGTTTTCATGTAATATGGATGCAGAAGAAGGATCGTAGCTGTTGCACGATGGCACTATGTATTGAAAGATTGGGTCTCTTTAAAAACATTTTGGTTTGCTTACATGGTTCATAGATAGGCATAACGATGATGCGTATGCGATTATGTTTTGACTCTGCTACTGCCTACAGCCAAAACTTTCTATTTCAATATTGCCAATCCTAGATCAAAACATGCTTAAAGTCAATACCTGCGCAAAAATTAAAACAAATAGTTGAACATACCTATATCCAAGTAAAAGGGATTTTTTATCATTTTATCAGATTTCAACAAAACAAGGTTTTGAAACACTGCATGTGTATAGAGGTAACATAAGTATACTATGCTTAACAATGGTCCTGCCATCTATTGTTTTAATATTATCTGTAGCCTTTTACAACCCCCCCCCCCCCACAAAAACAGTTAGCGAAACAAACAAAACAACCATCTTTGTTTTAGCAGTATTATTTTGCATACTGCAGAACAGACTCCTGCCATCTAATGTTTAAATACTATCTGCAACCTTTTACAAACCCCCCCCCCTCCAAAAACAAATAGCAAAACAAACAAAACAACCATCTTTGTTTTAACAGTATTCTGCATGCTGCAAAACAGAACATTTTTTACGTTTTCCCTGCCTACAAAAACGTTACTTTTTTAAATTGCTCAGTCTGCCCGTCAAGTTGAGTCTGGCCCCGCCTCCGCCATTACTCGCTCCTCTTCCAGCGGCTCTGTGCTCATGGGACAGGGTCTACTGGACATTACAAAGCCTTTCAAAGAACCATCACCGTCTCCGGACGTGCCCAGCAGAGAAAATAGCTCCGCCCAGTTTGCTGTTCCCGCCGAAAAAGAAGGTCCGAAAAAGAAGGGGCGGAGCCACACGCCGAGGTCACCATAGTCTCCGCCCCCATGGAAGTCTCTGAAGAGACGCTCAACGAAGTCGGGCTGAGGATCACCCCTGAAAACGGTCACGTGGCACCGTTGCTCGTGGCAACGCCCGGAAGCGAGAAAGCCGTTGAGAGCGTTGTAGGAGGTCCCAGTGGACAACCGATGCCGCCTGGTTCATCACAATCTCAAGTAGACAGTAAAAATGACGTGCCTGTGGTTTTGCTCATGATGCCAGAGAGAGAAAGTCCGAATCTCCAGCAACAAGACTTTGTCGATCCAGACAGGTTGGTACACGTCCAGGCTCTGATCCCGCCCGGCATCGCTGACGTCATTTCCGCTGAAGGTCATGACCCTAGCTCAGTGTTAGAGGTCAAGGTCATTCCTCAGAGGCCAGACGCACAAGGTTTGGTTGAAGTAAGCGAGGAAAAGAATGTAGAACGAGATCCCACGTCGTCTTCATTTGCATCGCGTGGCGAGGAATCGTTCCTGGCTGACGGTACTAGTACACAGGAAGAGAGTAAAGCAGGAGCTCCGCCGATCCTACAGGTCAAGTCCGCTTCCCCCCGAGCTGCCGAAGCGTTCTCTAGCCCTTCTGGGACAAGGGAGTCAACTATCGCTGCGCCCAGACGGAGTGTGTCGGAGTTATCCGCCCCTGTGTTTGCGCGCCTTGATCTTCTGGCGATGATGAAAGGCCGAGCAAAGTCTGCGGCGGCGCAAACATTTTCGGGGAAAACCGCAACTGCGCCTATGGCAACGAAAACACAAGACCAGTTGCCGCTGACTGAGCTGCAAAGGGAAGGAACTGAGATTTCTTTGGTGCCTGGAGGTGTTGCCCCCCTTACCGGAAGAACACCCGTGGGGCTTGACGGGATTGATATTGACGTCACAACGCCTAGAGTTGCCACGCAGGTGCATTATGAGCCGTGTGATGAAGTTCCGTGTGTTAAACGGTGTTGATAAAAGAACACACATTGTTTTTGTGTTGGCTGCACTACCTAGCACTCACGCCTACCATGCACATTTTAAGGGAAAACTTGACACATACCCTCCCCCTCCCCAACTTCCACACGTACATCACCTTACTTCTTGTCCCAAATGCTGTGTTAGTGTGACAAGTTGAAAATAACCAGAACCAAATCACAGGTAATTGTGTGCTTTTTGCCTTGCACTGTTTTGCCCTGGGTCTTAAAATGTAGACCTATCACTTTCGAGTTGCATCCACCAAAACCTCAATAAACAACGATGTAAACCAACCCATATAACAATACTGATTTCAGTAGGCCTACATTGTTTAATGCATAGCTAAGTATGTTAATTATGAAGATCCACCTAGCTGTCATCAAATATTTAAAAAGGCATTCGACTATAAGAGAAAAGTCTACCTATTGTACCATGCTTCGATAATTGATAATTTATTGACCTTTACTAAAACATATTCGATGACAAATTTTCACGAAGCACATAAGCATACCAAGACATAGTGCTTACGAGATAAGAATATGTTTTTGCATCAAAACATGCACAATCTATATGCTCTCACGAGTTTTTTGTTTTTGTTTTTTGTTGTTTGTGTGTATGTGTGTGAGTGTTATGCTTATGTCTCTTGCGATGTGTAATGTTAATTAAAAAAAAGGTGTAAGACCCAATGACACTTTAAGCGCCATACAATTAAACCTCAGAGAGATTATAATTATATTGAAAGTGATGTTCCACGAGGTTGGTCTATGGCTGATAAAATGAAGAACGTGTACAATTAACTTATAACACAGTGTTCATGATGCGATTGGCATCTTTTTTGTTTGTTTAGCAGGTAATTCAAATGTAAGACACTTTGATGTTACCAGAACATTGAAAAAAAAAATGCGGACACATAAAGCTTAACATCTTTTATTTTTTAATTCCTATTGAGTATTAAATGCATTTAATGTAGATGTGACTGTATTAACTCATCTCCACTCACACTCGCCAAGGTTGAAGAGATGAACGCCCGTTTGGCTACATCTACATCTGCTGCGGAACCGGAAACTGCCCCTGCTGAAGAAATTACTGCCCCTGCTGACGAAGTTAAAGGTCCTGTTGAGGAAGTTACAGCCCCTGATACTGCGCATGCGTCAGAACCGGAAGTGGCTTCAGCAGAAGTGCAGAAGACGGTCTCCCCTGCGCCGGTAGAAAAGCTGGCCTCAGAGGTACGTGCCTGGTCCGTGTTTTCTTCTCTAATCTAGATCTAAACTAACGCTTTTTTTTGAAGATTTTGGTATTTTACGTATTTTGAAATTTTTCTTTGCTAAATTTGCGTAGTTTGCCATCGTTTGACTTTGTATCCTGGGCAGGCGGACACAATTTTTAACATTTTGACTTGTGATTATTGTTTAAATAAATTTTGCTTGCATTGTTATACATGTCATGTTTATTGTTTGGCTTAATGAATTGATAAATTCAATTGGTCAACAGTTAGTTAAGATGCTTATCACCGATTAGTATCTACTCTCTCTCTCTCTCTCTCTCTCTCTCTCTCTCTCTCTCTCTTTCTCTCTCTTTTTGTATAGCTTTTTATGTTTTACTGTCCTATTGTTTATTTATGCCCCTTTTTTTTCTTCCTCTTTATATATCATTTTCTCTCTCTATCTCTTTCTCCTCTCTCTCTCTCTTTCTCTCTCTCTCCCTCTCTCTATTTCTCTCTCCGTCGGGGTCTCTCTCTCTCTTTATCTCTCTCTATTTCTCTCTTTCTCTCTCTATCTCTCTCTCCCTCTCTCCCTCTATCTCTCTGTATTTTGTAGGACAACAGCATGGCAAAGCATGTTTTGTTATCTGTTTATCTCTCCCATTTTTATTATTAAATCATTTTTTTCTAGACTTCACAAATCCCATTCCATTACAGCCCTTGCACTGTCTGTCTTATTACGCTCTTTGTAAAAAAGAGTGCTCAGTGTAGTTCTTGTTTTTACCTTAAACTAATTTGTTAAATCAATACATTGTTGACATATCTTTCTAGATGGTCTATACTGTTGCTTTAAAAAATGCAATCATTTAATCACCACTCTCCTTTTAGAGTTTGCACATTATGTTCATCTATTTTACTTCTCTATCATTTCATTAAAAAATGTGCACATTTCAGATGTACAATACACGTTTCTCTCCATCCATCGTAATGAATCCCAGAATATTATGATTTTTATTTTGCTCTTCTTTGATTTATATGTAAACATCACCTTGCCATCAAAAAGGCTTTTTTAGGATTGCCCTTATTCGATTTTTGGAAAGTGTTTACTGCAGATATTGTAACTTTTGACGCATTGCTTGTTTCTCAAAATGGTTTGTTCATGTCTTATTATTTTCCAAAATAATGCCATAGATCTTAAGTAGAACGTTAATGTTAGTGTGCCACTCTTATTTTGATATGAGATTAGAAGACTTACTAGTTACACTCTATCGTAACTTTGTGCTTAGGAACCTATATATTTTTAAACAATGAAAATCCCCGCCTAGGTCACCTCTCGCCCAACGACCGTTATTGCCCAAACAACCACGCTTAGACTATCGGCCCGAGACCACGCCCTGTCTCGCTCGGGCACGCCCTTTGCTCTCAGGATAACCAATACGAGCACGGGGGAGGTCCGTGTTTTGACAGATGTCATCCAAGGCACCGTTGCACCGTTCTCCACACCGGAACCTCAGCATCAGATCGGAGACACGAGCGTTAGTGGAGAAGAATCAAAATCAGGCACTCTAGCTTCTACTTTCATTAACCCCGAAGGAAGACTCGTCGTAACAGAACCCACCAGTGTCAAAGAAGCGGCTTTAATAGGGTTAACCGCTGTTGACATTCTAAGCGATCCAGTGAAGATTAACCTACCTTCATCTAGAGCCGCATCGGGTGCTGGGAAACCTAGAATTGGGTCAGTCACCGAGTCTGGCGTTGCTACTTTCGCTACTACGACCACTCCAAGGAGATCCCCGATAGAAACACCCACCAAACAAGTTTCGTTCGGCGCGTCTCTCGGAGGTCTAGGCATGGAATCCGCCCCGACATTGTCACCACGATCTTCTACTCTATCTAGCTCCAAGTTCGTTCCGCGGCGCAGCAAATCTAGCACCGATTTGCAGCATCTCTCTGTTGTTATGGAAGGGGGTTCCCCGCCAAAGGAAAACACAGCCCCGAGTTTCCAGTTAGGAGGTACAAAAGAGAGTGCGCTAGAAATGCTGAAAGCAATGATGTCTTCTGAAGAGCAGAACCTAAAACCCAAGCAGATCCAAGCGCTTGAGTCTATGCGCGCTGCCGTGAAGGCATCTCTTAGTCTCAGGTCTAGAGGATCAGGCAAGGGTAGGAAAGAGAACAGCTGGATTCTGGACGAGAAGGAGATGAAGAAAGATGATAAAAGAACAAAAGAAATCCTTTCTCCGATTTCCTCCCGTAGTACTCCAAGTTCCGACGGGAAAGAGAACAGAAGGAAGAAGAGCCCAACGCCTCTACAAGAAGAAGAGCTTGTAGCAAGAACCCTAACAGTTACGGCCCTTGCTTGCCAGATGGCACACGAAGCTTTCAGGCTCGGCGTGAGACCAGACAGTATCTTCCGCACGTTTAGTCACATGACCCCGGCCGCCATGTTGGATATGGTTGACCCCTCTGCTGCGGGGAAGGTCGCTTCCGGTGGCGCTGTGCCTACAGGTGCGCACCCTACCGGACGTGACGCGAGAGACACGGAGTCAGCGCGGGCTAGACGGGAAGGCATGGTGACCAGGGAGACAACTCTAGCATCAGTGGTTAGTCAGCACCGCTCTTTTGGATTATTCCTCTTCATGGCACAATTCTGAAAACATTAGTATAATCCAATTGCCTTTCCTGATAAAACCTCACTGCTGGGTTTAGCTTTTCAAGACTCAGCACTGTTGAGTTACTGTTCCTTAACAACACAATAACGCATATTTGAATTATTGGCCTTTAGCCCCAAGTAGTTGGGTTACTGGCCTTTAGTAAAATAGCACTGCACTGTTGGGATATCGATCTTTAATGATACAGCACCACCCTGCACACATCAAAACCATGGCATATTTAGATTATTGGCTCTTCATGATATACGTTTAAATTGTTAGATATATAGACCATTGTGACAATACCGCACATTTGGGCCATGTCACAACGCTGCAGAGTTGGGTTAATAGCCCTTCATGACAGCACCGCACAATTAGGATGTTAGCCCTTTTATACAACACTTGCCAGTTGGGCTATTGGCCCTTATTGACAACCCCGTACTGCTGGGGTCTTGCGTCTTTATGACAAAAATCCATAGTTAGATTATTAACCCTTCTATACAACACTTGCCAGTTGGGCTATTGGCCCTTCATGACAACTCCGTACTGCTGGGGTCTTGCGTTTTTATGACAACAATCCATAGTTAGGTTATTAACCCTTTTATACAACAATTGCCAGTTAGGCTATTGGCCCTTCATGACAATACCATAATGTTGGGGTTGTTGCGCCTTTATGAGAATTATGAGCCGTGGGCTTGTCGGCCCTTTTATCATAACACTGCATATTATTTTGGATATTAACCTTCTCTACAAAATTGACGTTGGGTTATTTGACCTCCATGGCAGCACTTCACTGTTGGGTTATTTGCTATTTGTAACGCACTGTTACGTAATAAGCCTATCATGATATAGCACTCCACAGTTAGGAAGGCCTTTCTTGACACTTAACACATCTGGAATAATGGCCCCACTGTGGCAGCACAGCATTAATGGGTCATTAGCCCTTTATGTTAGCCGATGTTTTTGTCTTAGTGTGTCACAATGCAATATGTGTTGTTTCCCTGTTTAGCTCCGCCTGCGTGCATTGAATTTGCAATTTTGTTGTTTTTTCTCTCCTGCAGAACGTTCCTTTATTGCGTTTGAAGTCTGTGTTGTTTTTTTTTTAGTTTTTTGCATTACTGTTATTTTGCATTAAAAGCGGGACTTGTTATATAATAATTCTTTTTAAAATTTTGAATTTTTCAAATTATATCATAACTTCGAATAGTTCTCAAAATGTCATCTGCATTGTCAACATCCATATCTTTAAAAAGTATATCATGCGATAATATTATTCACATGTATATATTGTTCACGCACCTTGTAGTGCGGTTACAATTTAAAAAAGTTACAATCAAAACTGAACATTTTAGTCCAAACATCAACCATCTTCTTATGATGATTTTTTATGTTATGCATTAAACTAAAAAACCCCAGAAAAAAAACAAAAACAAAAAAAACCTCAGCAACTTAAAAGCCAATGTAAGGCCTATCGGAATTGGATTAAAACAACTCGAATCCGTTAAATAATAACTTTTAAAAATCCATCCATGTATCCCTTCTCGTGGCACTTGTACTGACTACAGCAAGAGGTTGACTCTGAGACGACCGAGGACGAGGCGAGGGCAGAAGTGCAAGTCAATCTGTCTGAGCTCAAGGAGATTCCAATACTTGACATCGCGGATGTCGTGCCATCTGAAGTCCTCAAACCCAGCTCAGGACAAATACTGCCTTCTGAAGCTACGCGAGGCTCTAGTATTCTAGACATTAATCTAGAAACTCCATTTCCGGAGATCACAGAGGGTGGGAAACCCATCAGGCTCAGCGAGGAAGGCAAGAATATTTCTCAAGGTCAAGGAGAGCTTATGGATGACGGAAGTACGCTCGAAAAGGCGCAGACGCACATCAGCGAAAGGGAAGCTACTCAAGGCGGCGGATCGGGAAGTGTGGCAGGGGAAAACACTTTAGGCAGCCGGGATCACACAGCGTTGTCCAAACAGGCAACTCAGATGTCCGCTACTGGCGCGCAGAAGTCTTTCCTTGGCCAGGTACTCATTGTCGTGTTAGACCAAACTACACTGAGTGTGTGGAAATACTTGTGAATTCACTCTCCTGTTGTGTTATTTGACGTATAATCTTTGATTGTATCTATGTATATATAACCAAAATAATCATAATATATTTGTTATTATTGTCTATTCCCTCTCTTCACTTGATGTTGTTTTATTGATGATCAGCAAAAAGTGTGGATTGAATAACGGTGTTTCTCGATTTTAAAACTTAACAAGTAACTGAGTTAGTAATCACTTTTTTTTCTTTTCAGGAAAAAAGCAAATAATTTCTTTTTGCGTTTGAGTTTGACTTAATAGTTGAAATTAACGTACACAGTTTTTATTTATTTTTGTTTTTGTTTATTTTTTTTCCTCTGTGTCTTTCTGTCTATATTTATCTCCATATCTCTCTACCTCTCTTTTCATCTCGTTTATCCATAAATTTCTACTAAACTGCGTATCTATATCGCTGTCTTTGTCTATGTCTTTATTTCCTTTCATATCGCTGTTTGATTTGTTTTTATATTTGGAATTGTTTCTTAACATTTTTTTTGCTTTACCTTGAGATTAATATATCTATTCCAATTCCTCAAAGATGTAGCAAAGTGTATGCGTGTACCATTTTTCGGACATTAAAATGCTTATCTTATACTTCATTCTGTATTGCCCCCTTTTCTGCCACGTCTATTATTTGCCACATTTATTTGATGTTGTCATTATTGTGAAACTGTTGTCTTTTCAAACGTAAACAAAAAACACCAACGTCTATACTTTCTGCATTATATCCTCTACCATTTCTAATGCATGCCCCTAACACCATTATTTTCTAAGCTTTATGCCAATGCTTTCTACACAATTTTATTGGCTTTTTATTGTTTGTTTTGTTTTTGTTTTGTTTTTTAATACGATATGCGTTTATCGAAGTCAACGTGCAATTCTAATTAAGGGGACACATGGGAAATGCTTAAACTTCTGTTTAAATCGTCACATTACATGGTTTGCTAACAACACATCTATAACACGGCTATAATAGATGGTTGATCTAATCATTATTACTGACCCTGTTAGGTTATATCCAGACTAACGCCGATGGCTGGGATGTCACTGGACTGGGCGTTCTCTCTCAAACCCTTTTGTATTTATTTGCGCAGTCAGACCGAGGCTAAAAAAATACTAAAAGCCACAGCCCCACCCCAGCCACCAGCGTCAGTCTGGCTCTGGTCTTAGTTTTGGTTAGAGCTATGGCTGGGTGCTTCGTTTTCGCTATGGGACCCTTTGTTGCAATTTCTTCGGTAAACCGACATGTATCCAAACGAGAGTAGCCCGATCTGACTAGAAGTTGTGCGGCTCCTCCTGACATCAGTCAGTTGGCTTCGTAACGTCCGTCATCAGCACTGCTCAGGCTATATTGTAGACTGGTCCCACAACTAATGTACGGCAATTTTACGTACTGCCACACAGAGACAGTGCGGGGATACCATTAGTGTAACTCCGATCCAAACAGTAGGGGACACAATCGAACAAATATTTATAGTAAAATTTCATACGACCATGGGTTTCGAACGGGGAACCTCCCGCTTACAAGATCAATACTCAACCACATGCGCCAGTCCGCCCTGCTCCCCCAACCCGCGTGGGGTTTACGACCTGAGCAAATTGTTTAGTTTGAATGACATAATGGTTCCAGTTGAGTGATCTTCGCGGAGTTATCAGATAACACCGTTGTCTATCACAATAGCGTAGGCGACACACCAATTAACCAATTAATGAAACAAAAACACTGGTGGCTTACGGTTTCGCCAAGTCAATTACATATCGATTGAAGGTACAGCTATGTCCAAACAAGAAGACCCGTTATTATAATATGCAAATTGGTTCTTGATACTGCCGACACCTTGCACAACATGGGTTTGTGTCCCTGTCTTAGAGCTAAATTCTCGAGCTCTAAAGGTTGGTTGGTTGGTTGGTTGGGTTGGTTTAACGTCCAACAGCAAACTATATAGGCTATATTGTGGACGGGCCTCAAGACGGACGTCTGACAATTTTGTATGTGCTGCCACACACGAGACAGGGCGGGGATACCATGACTCCTGTCTCAGCCGGTCACATTATACTGACACCGACCCAACCAGTAGGGAACGCAACAGCCAGGATTCGAACTCGGGACCTTTTGCGTCGGAAGCCGATGTTCTACCCCTGGACCCCCGCGCCCCCTATAGGACGGTATGTATTAGAATAACAATCTGGGCAGGCTTGCATACAACGATTCGTACGTGAAGAGGCCTCAGTGTATAAAATAGACGTCAGACCGTTCGTTTGTTTGTGTGGTTGCCTTTCTCTAATGGAGCCAGATCTTCGAGTTTGGACCGCGAACCTGAGGACATAGTTTAAAGCTAGTCTCGTAAGTACAAATCGCGCTATATGACATCTTAATTCCAAATCTTAAGATGAGTAATAAGCTTACGTCGTACTTACGACCTACATATGTCTTGTACATACTTACATTTCGTCGTAAGCCTTCTTTTTCATATTATTACGACAAGTTGTAGGTATGCTACTGTGTGATTGTACTTACGATCTCTAGAGTTGAATTTATTCTACTAGTATTTACCTGAACTCTAGAGTTACAAACGTTGTAACTCTCCGTGTAGTGGTACTTTAGTTTATGTTTTACTTATTATTCATTGTAACGTAAATGTAGAAAAGTATAAAACGTTAAAGAAGCCTGAATTAACTCGCGGCTCAAACCGAAGTAAGTTGAGAAAATAGGTCAAATTATGGTCCATGTGATAAGTGCTGTTATTTAATTGGCTATCATGTCGTTAACCTGTTTTTCGGTTGTTGTTGTTTTTTAAATTTATTTATAAAATGAAGACTGAATAAATGCGTTGTTTCGGACCAGTCTTTTCTCAGATATTAAATATTTCAATAGTCTAACAACTGGCAATACATTATAAATGTGGGCTTTATGATATAATTATTGATTGTCTTACAACGATTAAGTTATAAATCTTACTATTAACAGTGAATAGCATTGAGCTTTGTTCGATATGTTATCACTGTATCATGCTATATTCACTCGCCTCTTTGACCAGTGCTTTGTCGGTCGATATAAAACAGTAAGAATATACGTATTTTTTCAACATTCCTTAATAAATATTATTCTTTAACGGGCACTGTTTTTGGTTTACACATTAACAGTAACGATGACAATTACACATTTCTAGCTTAGTTGTGTATATAAAATACTCAGCGAGAAGTTTAAGCATTTTTAAGGTTTGTTTCGTTTGGAGGTTTACACATTAACACAATAACGATGACAATACCATTTTATAGCATAATGTTGTAAATGAAATACTCAGCGAATTTCGTAAAACACTTTTTTGAGGTTTTTTCTTCTGAGTCTTGCTATCTACACCAGTGTCTGCTGATGATTTCAAAAATGTGTATCCTTCTTCGTCTTTACTGTCTGCGACAAGTTTGGCTATGATTATACATATTGTACTTCCTAATGTCGTCCCATAATTATTGTTTTTCACTCTATGTCTCTGTTGCCAGTGTCTTATCATTGTTATAAACATATCCTTCTTAGATACCCATGTACAATGTCTCTTCTTTCGCCTACATTATTGTCCTATGCTCAAATTCTTTTACACCATTCTTATGCTCAATATCATATAAGATTGTTCCCTTTGTCATAACACATCTCTAGCTTTTGATGTGTAACGTGTGTATAATTAATACCACACTGTGTGTATGCTAATTTTTTTCTTTTTATACTTTTTTTTATAAATCTTAAAACAAGTGGGTAATATTTATACATGTGAGTTAACATAAAGAATTCGTTTTGATTCGAATTCTTCATTCACAGTTCATTCTTTTGATCAAAAATATATTTTCTTGAAATTTTATTAAATAAGGCATGCATACATTATTTAATCAATTCTCCAATAGTACTGTGTTATATTTTAATTTTCGTATTTAATATTTTTAACATATTACTTTCCATATTTGAGAAAAGATGTTTGTTCCGTTGTCTCTCTTTTTACAATTATAATTATGCGTTTTTAAATTGGACCATTAGGCCCTGACAATTTTTCTTTTTGAATTATGCTGTATCTATAATGGCTCTAAAATAAAAACCAAACGGACCATTCAATTACATCATTTCAAAGTGATCATGCCTTTAATGTGTTTTATAGGGCCTTTTGACTTACTAATATTTCATTGTATCAATCTGTTAATACTTTTGTGAGATTAAAATCGAGGACAGTTATTTTACTGATCATTTAAAGCGAATGTTACATTAACTTTCTTTCATCTCCAAACAATCTAGTCCAATCCTTTTTCTACAGAAAATAAAATATGCAATGTTTTAATAATAGCTGTATTGAAATCTGCATCAATTGGATTACAATATTTTATTCATAGAAATTGTGTGTTTCTTTGTAGGATATAATGTTCTATTCTTTTAAAACAAAATACTCGAAATTATTAATGTTAAAAAAATGAGTTGGAACGAAAAACATCTAAAGTTTATACCATCAATAATATAGTACTCTTTGTTCCGAAAAACTAGATTTATCTGAAACAATTATGTTCTTCTTTCCCTCTTGCGTCCCATGATGCACCCTGTAGAGCGTAACCTCTCTAGAGGGCGGGAAGGTCGAAGGGGTCACAGAGGAGGACATCCGGGCATCATCCGCCCACAGCCGCGCGTCCTTGAGGGAACAGTACAAGGTGAGAGGTCAACCAGTTTCAAGGTCAACCTTATTATAAGTGGAAGTACATTTAAATATCATATATATATAATTTGAGCATCTTTCTTTATTTGTACTAAGAACTATAGTATATTAGTATTATAGGTTTAAACCACGGATATAAAAAACACGACATAAGTAACATACATCATGTAGCCTATCTGATACATCAAATGCGTTACACCATCGGAGATCTAATCAGGTACCTACGGATTTGGAGCCTGCGGATATACCGATTGGTGGGTTGAGTTGGTTTAACGCCCAACAGCAGCACTATATAGGCTATATTGTGGACGGGCCCCAAGACGGACGTCTGACAATTTTATGTGCTGTCACACACGAGACAGGGCGGGGATACCATGACTCCTGTCTCAGCCGGTCACATTATACTGACACCGACCCAACCAGTAGGGAACACAACAGCCAGGATTCGAACTCGGGACCTTTGCCGTCGGAAGCCGATGTTCTACCCCCGGACCCACCACCCCGCGGATATACCGAAGTCCCCAGCTTGCCTGGACACGCGATAAAAGAAAATTTCATTTAGATTTCTAAATGTAATCTAGTATAAGTATATTCAATAAACAGTCGGGGTTGCACGTACAACTGTGCATTAGCTTCCAACACTGTTTTAAGAATGTGGATATTAAGACGACTAGTGCGCTAACTACAACATTGTACGTTTGAAATTAGGAGTGATACCATTAACTTTTGATCCTTAAGTGGTAGGATAGTGGTCTCATAAACGAGAGGTGACTGGTTCAAAACCCCATGATTGGGAATCATTTTTTGTCCGATTGTCGTCCCCTACTGGTCGGGTCGGTATCAGTATAATATGACCAGCTGAGTCTGAAATCCGGGTATTCCAGCATTGCCTTTATGTTGTAGTAAGTAAAAATGTCAGTCATTAGTCTTAGGATCCGCCCACAATATAGCCTATAATTGTTATTCTGACGTTGGACTATAAGCAACCAACCGAAACTATCTCTCCATCTACCTATCTCTATAACTACCCATCTCTCTACCTATTTCTCTATCTACCTACCTATCTACTTATTTTTCTATCTACCTATATCTATATCTACCTATATCTCTATATACATAAAATTATCTCTCTACCTATCTCTCTATCTAACTATATCTCTATCTACCTATCTCTCTATCTTCTCATCTCTCTATCTATCTATGTACTTATCTCTCTATCTATCTATCCCTCTATTCCTCTATCTGTCTGGCCATACATTTAATAAACTGTAGAAGTAACACCACCAAAGTAATCCCCTTCCACCCCCGCCCCCCACCCATTTACACAGGCCAAACTGGAGGAAGCCAAA
>RQTK01001471.1:36188-53639 GCA_003991915.1 Elysia chlorotica
TGNGNTNNNGGTTAAAATTATTATGCTATAGATTTCTCCATAAACAATCATCAGTTTAAAAACGCTGATAAACAACATTAAGTTTAAAATCAATACGAAACAACCTCCACTTGTATACATGCAATGCACATTTTAATGATATTAATTCCATATGTTATTCAGGAAGGGTACATCACTCCTAGAGCATCCTCTGTTGAAAGAATACCTCAAGACTTACGACGCTGTAGTTGGATTCAAAGAGGGGATGAGCAAGATGTTCCTAGACAAAGGTAAGTGATAGTGCTGGATTTGGGTTACAGAAGGCCCTGGGACCAGCTCAGGTGTGTGTGTGTGGGGGATGGGGGCGGGAGGGCAAGGTCATATCAGGTGGTGGTGGGGGCCCCCACTCCTTTATGATTGCCATAGGTTATTTAATTTTACGAGGCACCTTTTGTGGAAATGAGTAGCAGTAGAAGTATCAGTAGGATAGTAGTATTTGAAGCAGTTGTAGTGATAGACTGATGCTGTGGTATTGGTGGAAATGAGTAGCAGTAGAAGTATCAGTAGGATAGTAGTATTTGAAGCAGTTGTAGTGATAGACTGATGCTGTGGTATTGGTGGTAGTAATTGCAATGGCAGTGTAGCAATATTAGCATGATGGTAGTCACATGTGGCAAACATGTGTATTACGTATGTAAAAATGTAAATTATGTATGTGAAAATGTATATTTTTGTATGGAAAAACGTGTATGTAAAAATGTATATTATGTAGGTAAAAGGTATATTGTGTATGGAAAAATGTATATATTATGTATGTAAAAGGTATATTGTGTATGTACATTTGTTTATTATAGCGTATATAGTGCTGACATTGAATGTTAAACTAACTAAAATAACTTTGCTATAAAATTTGTTCAGCTCAGACAGGAGTCTTTGTCTTTGCACCCCTATTATCCTTCCTGTTATAGTTTTATGTAACTCATTCACTTACTGAACCCTTTCTTGGTTAGTTGACTGAAATTTGTTGGCATTTCTTGAAAATTACTGGGTTTTTTTAGTCCAGAGAGATATAATTATGTATAATTATGGTCAATATTTAACAACTTGTCAAGAGAGGAACTGAAAGAAAACCCAATAAAAAAAAAAGAAATTATTTTGCTTTTAAGAGCATACATCAGTTTGATCTTGTTTTGTTTTTCTTTCAATTTATCTGCAGACATGATGTCAGCGCACCAGATGACCTCTGACCTGGAGACCTTGACCTTTGATCATGGTCAAAAGGTCATGCCCCAGATTGAGGAGCTGACACAAAATGTTGCTTATGGTAAACAGCTTTTTATATATATATATATAGCAAAAGGATGGCATAGGTAGTGATCATCGGGGTGAGGGATTTGGAAAGTGAGGGGGAGGGGGTTCAGGGGCTAGGGAGGAGATTCAGAAAGTTTTTTTTTTTCTTTTGCACTGGATCTGATGTGTTTGTGTGCATTTGTAAAAATATGTAAAGAAAATTCAATACAAAGAAAAAGAGGTTTTTACTATGTAAAAATATGTAAAGAAAATTCAATACAAAGAAAAAAAGGCTTTTACTCTGATTTATAGAAAAAAAGTACATTGTTATTTTGTATTTGTATTACTGTTGGATGATTTGTTTTAGGACATTTTTGTGTGGAGAGAATATACAATTATATTCAACAGTGTGAATTAATTTTAATTAAGTCCGAGTAAAAACCACACAATATGACATGAAATGGTTTTTTAAAACACCTGTTCTCTTTTAGGTTTTGCAAATGGGACTTAAAATATATTGAATTTGTTATGCCACTATCCCCGTACTTTCATTTCACCTCCCATTCCCTCGCACATTGTTCCCCTTGCCTCCATCTTTCTCGTTCTCCCTCCACCGTCTTTAAGAAAATTATTCACTAAAAATTCACATGAACACTTAAGTGGTTAAATGCGCTGTATTTCTCCTTCTGTCGCTCCACAGTGCTGGAAGAACTGGTCAATCTGACTAACAACATCCTGGTCTACGACAGGGTAACGGTTTAATCCTGCTTATCTCTCTGTGTGTTATTATCTTATTAAGCAAGATAAGTGTCGTCTAAGTTGTTATATGTCATAGATTGGTTTCAAAGTGTTAATATTATAAGACTTTTTAGTATTGAGATAGAACTATATGCAATCGAAGTTATATGGCATTACTTTATTTATTTGCAAAGTTAATGGTCTTAGAAATATTTAAATCTATATAGTGCTAATTAGTGTATAGAGGCAACATTTTGAAAGAACATGGTCTTCAAAAAAATGCTTTTTGCGGGCTTGAATTGTCAATTTATGAATAAATATGTCTACGGGTAATAGCCATGACACTCAAAGAAGACATACCTTTATTTTTCTTTCTTTTTTTTTCGGTGGTGGGGAGGAGGATTGCTGGTAAATTTTTTGTTTTTTGTTTAATTCAATATTTTTCTTGTAGTTTAAGATATCAATTAATCCCTCTAAAATACATCTTGAAAATCAAAAAATATTTGTTTGCGTCCATTTTAAATTATTGCATAACTCATTAAAAATAAAAATAAAATTATAGGCTTATCAAAGCCATTCTTTAGTAAATCTTAAGCAACCAGTGTAGTTCAGGAACAAATCACTGTTATGAATTTTGAACTATGGACATCTTACAGTTTCATTTTAAAATTAAAAGATGCACCCATGAATTGATAGAACTATAGTCTTTTTTAGTACACGTTTGATCCTATAAAGACTATAAATAGCAAACAAATTTCAAATTTCAAATCGTAACTGATTCGACTAGATCACTTCAAAAGTTGTTATCAGATCACACCAAAAAATATTGTCCTGAATTTTCCAAACCAATCAGATGTAAAAATTTTCTTTCAAATCTTCCTCACCCAGGAACCACCAGTCTCCTCCCTCCATTTTCTCTCAAGGGAGCCTACTCAGAAATCTTTCCAACCTGCTGGTGAGAGTAATCTGTCATACTCCAACACAGTTCCCACAGCGCCACCAGCTACACTGCAGGAAGTGGCGCGGAGTGGTGAGTCGCGGGCCTCGTCGCAGCGCTCTGACCACAGCAAGGGTGAGGTCAGAGGTCGTCGCTCGGTGGACGCCGCGGTGGATCAAACAAAACTGGTCGACCTGGAGAACCAGTACACTCAGCTGTAAGTTAATAACAATAATAATAATAATAATAATAATAATAATAATAATAATAATAATAATAATAATAATAATAGCATTTATAGGGCGCCCACTCCCCACAATGTGGGCCCTAGGCGCCTTACAATGTTAATCCATTCATCCACTTACATACAACTAATACAACATAAGCAAAATACACAATAGAAACAGAACCTAACCACACATTGTAACCACAAGTTGGAATCTGTGACCTCCCAGTTGGGAGGCTAATGCTCTAACGGTTGCGGCAGTTAGATCTTCAGGCTGGGATTAAGATTTAAAATAAAGCAGTTGCTTCTCCTTTATTCTGGTTTGTAAACACTGTAGAAATTTTGTAATTAAAATTCAGAAAGTTTCAGGTTCTGTGGTGCTCTGCAGTAGTTTGATGACCTGAGTGCTGTGGCGTTGAGTCCTACCCCTTTTTCTTGGGCAATAACTCAAATATTGCTTTATATGTCCATTACCATAAATGGTTGCGCTTTTTGATTCAATGGTTCAAATCATCTTTGATTCTGCCACTTTAAGAACATACTTCATTGGAGTTTGATTAAAAAGATATATAAT
Source organism: Elysia chlorotica (assembly GCA_003991915.1). Classification (NCBI taxonomy): domain Eukaryota; kingdom Metazoa; phylum Mollusca; class Gastropoda; family Plakobranchidae; genus Elysia; species Elysia chlorotica. The sequence goes on from RQTK01001471.1 coordinate 39,933, forward strand.
TTCATAGAGAGCTATGCTCTATGGGTACATCATTCTCTAAAAATATACCTGAGCACTCAAGTGGTTTAATGTGCTTTAAATTTATTTCATAAAAAAAAGATAACTGTTTTTTCTTGTTTAAGAACTCTGGCTTGTAAATTGGTTGGCATCGAACTGTCTCGCCACTAAAATAAAACATGATTTATACAACTAGTTTAATGTAAATTTTACTCCATGCTCTTCGACATAGTGTCTCTACAGAGAAGAAGATATTTCTTAGTGTTGATAATGTGTTCATTAGGCAGGGAGAAAAAATACATGTGAGGCATTCATTTTGAATCAAACACAAGAAGTATTTTTGTCTTTTGGAGGAATTTGATTAAAAAGAAATTATAAAATTCACTCTAAAAGGTTTAATAACAAAAAAAGTATTTCTATTATTTCTAGAACCAGGGACATTTTTTCTATATTTCAATTTAAAATTAGACATAGTTAATAGAAAAAAGTTGTTCTAACCCAAAAACTAAAATCTTTAGGCACCAATTGCTCCATATTTTTCTTTCTGCCATTGCTCTTATTAATTTGCTTTAATTTTTTTATGTGCAGGAAACAGCAGCTTGAAAGCAATGGGAAAGAACATCAAGAGCAGCTACAGTAAGTCTAGCCTTGGTTTTCACCGGCATCTCCCACTGAAAAAAAGGCAATTTCACAACATCACACATAAAAAATTGTGCCTGGCCTATTTTTTACTCATAGAGATGTCAAAAAAAGATATATGTATAAAATACATTTCATTTCTCATATCAATTAATTATATTTGTATTGTAGTCAAGTGTGTTTTTTGTTGTTGTTATTTTTTTGCTAGCGGCAAGAAATTACATTAAAGTAGTTAAACATCTAGTTTCACAAATGCTTAATGTATACTAACTCTCCAAAAATGGCATTGCCTGACTTTTGTTTCAGCCATGCATTATTCGTTTTCCTCGATTCTATTATTTTTAATAGAACATAAATTGTGCAAACAGAAAAAACTACAACAAGAAAGACAACAAATTTAAATATACTTCAAGATGACATTACGCCTTTTCTTCTTGCTCAACAACTTTCATGTCTCCAAACAAGTTGCATGATATATTTTGATCAATCTCATTTCTAATTCACTTCAAAAGTGTTGACTAAAGTGTTGTAAAAACAAACAAAAGAATTGGCGTAGCTATTGTGCAGGCTTCGTTAGTATCCACTATGATTATATAGCCTGCATCTATCAATGCCTTAATTTTTAAATATTCCTATCAGGCGTAACACGGTTGTGATGATGGAGATGCAGGATACAATTAATGAGCTTCAACGAGAGTTGTCTGCTCTTGGGAAAAATGCCAAGCAGTCGAAATCAAGACTGTCAAGTGCGAGAGGATCTGCCGTGAGTTTTTTTTATTTGTAATCTTTGGTTGGAGATGATGAAGCTTTCTCCCATTGTAACATTTCCTATTGCAAGAATCTTCCTAAACCACAAGGTTTAGCTCTGTGTGGGGACGCGGTGGTCCAGGGGTAGAACATCGGCTTCCGACGCAAAAGGTCCCGAGTTCAAATCCTACTGGTTGGGTCGGTGTCAGTATAATGTGACCGGCTGAGAGAGGTATCCCCGCCCTGTCTCGTGTGTGGCAGCACATAAAATTGTCAGACGTCCGTCATGGGGCCCGTCCACAATATAGTGTGCTGTTGGACGTTAAACCAACTCAACAACAACAACTTAGCTCTGTGTCTCCTATTTGTCTATTTGTTTCTAGCTATTCTATCTCTATCCCTATGTTTGTCTGTCTCCCTGTCTATCTCACTAAAATTTTTTGTCATCATTAAGTCATTTATCATTATTAAAAAAGTCTCCTGAATTTTTTCTTTAAAAAAAAAAAGAACAGATGGTTATAATATCCTTTTACATTAAGTCAAAGGTTAGTTTAAAAAGAAAATAGGTGAACATTGTCTATTTTAATGTTTAATGTTAATTTACCCCTTGCTCCTCACTCCCTCACTTTTTTTCCCCAGAAAAAATCAAAATCTTTGATTCTATTGGCATCAAGATTTAGCCTACTTTTTAATTGTTATTTAACATAAACACTAAGTGTTTATCATTGCGTCCTTCTTTATTGTTGTTTTTTGTTTCTATATTTTTTGCTTCCTGTTCTATAATTCTGTCCCAGGTCCATGTGAAATCACCGTCTCCAGAGACATCCGTTATGTTCACCAGACTGGACTCCGAGCGAAATGCGAAGATCATGAAGAAAGCAGTCATGGACGAAAAGCTAGATACAGAGAAATACAAGGTTTGTTGCTGCAAACAAGGTTCTTGAAGATCTTGGAGAAAAAAGGCCTCTTTTTTATTGTTTGTCATTATTTTCACGAGGCCTACTTACATTTAACTGTGTCCTTTTTCTGGTTAGCTTATCTCAATAGAGTGGTTGCTTCCACCAGGTTCTGCTTTATTGCTGTTTCAATTGATATTAAAATCTTCTCTCTTAGCCGTAGAAAAATCGTTTCATGCAACTTTTGTTTTGCAAGTAAATTACCTAGTTTCCCCCCCCCCCCTTTCTTTGCCTTTTCAAACTTTATGAAATAGGTGGCATTTTACCTTTAGCACAAGGAATAGGGAATCAGCTTTCAAAGCAGGATGTCCATGTTCGAACCCTGCGTTTTTCCTTTTTTGTGCTGCCCGGATCGTTGTCAGGGTAATTGAGCCAGCAAAGTCCTGAGTATTCAGCCATGGGGTTCCATCCGCGATGTAGCCTGGAGTGAAATCCATTTAAATTAAACTATTCCTTTACTTAAAGTGTTTCTAAGACACAGACTGTTGTTGTTGTTTTTTTAAATTTACAATCACTGTTTAATACAGGGTCATATAATTATAGTCTTGGGATTAATGTAAATGATGTCCACAAGACGTTTATCTTCAGCTATTTCCACTGCATTTTGCCTACCTGGATATTAGGAAAACAACATTTATTCATCTTTTACCTTCTGCTTTTGGGAAATCCTTGGTTCGAAACCCACAATAAGTCAGAAATGTATTAGACCAATCCAGTTCCCTACATGTTGGATGGGTTTCAGTATAATGTGACTGGCAGAGACAGAAGAGCCAGCATTGGCTCTACATCTAAGCACAAAAACTGTCACACGCTAGTTGTGGGACCCATCCACAATATAACCTGAATGGTGCTCATGTTGGGCATAAAAAAGCAACCCACACACCTTTTATTTTACTCAAATAGTCAGTATAAACTTGGGATAAGAAAAAGAACAACTTTAAGGCTTTCCGCAGGAGGTTTAGCATTGGTCAATTCCACTGCAATGGCTTCCTTGAGACATTAAAAAAACAAACCTTATCTTTTAACCATAACCCTTTATCTTTGTGAATGTCACTTTTCTGTTGGTTTTCATGATGTTTAGGAGGTGGTGGCAAAGATGGACGAGTATATCAGCCTGCCAGGAGGTTTAAGGTGTTTAGCGTTAGTCAATTCCACTGCAATGGCTTCCTTGACATTAAAAACACAAATCTTACTTATCTTTTAACCATAACCCTTTATATTTGTGAATGTCACTTTTCTGTGGGTTTTCGTGATGTTTAGGAGGCGGTGGCAAAGATGGACGAGTATGTCAGCCTGCCCGCCCAGAGGTTGGGGCATCTCGTCAGGAAGTACATGCACCATACGAGGATGCGGGCCATTGAGGGTGAGCACTCAGAACTTCCTACTGTCAACTCAATAGGTTCTCACTCATTTTGCCATTAAAGCGCACGATATACCACTATTTTTAAAAAGGTTTTAACTGACTTTTTCATTAAAGCACACGATATAGCACTATTTTTAAAGTTGTTCCGAAATCCAGCTGTTTTAAATCAATAAAGATAGAATAATGATTTTGCTTGTTTGGGAACTTTAGCCTTTTATTTTTTCAATATTATTTAAACATAAGAAAGCCATTGTGCACTTTCCTGTTTTGAGCGTGATGCATTTATAATTTTTCTGTCTAACTTTCCACCTTTCAGAGAAAGTAAAGAACAGCTCCAGTATTAACGAGGAAGTTTTTGAAGTTCTGGACAAGATGGAGGATCTTCAGAACAGAGTGAGTCTTGCTTCTGGCATCTGATTTTATTATAGTTTCTATAGGTTACCTCATAATAAACTGGGTGCAGAGGCCCTGGGGTAGAACATCGGCTTCCGACGCAAAAGGTCTGCGTTCGAGCGCTGGTGATGTTGCTTCTTGCTGATTGGGTCATGTCAGTTGAATGTGACCGGCTGAGACAAAATTAATGGCATCCCCGCCCTGTCTTGTGTATGGCAGCACATGAAATTGTCAGACGTCATTCTTGGGGTCCGTCCACAATATAATCCATATCGTGATGGTATTGGAGATCAAGCCAACTCAACTCAACCTCATAATAATCAAGATGTGTTACATTGTAAGATTTGTAAATGTAAAAAGCAGGAAGGGTGTATCATGCTCAAGTCAAAATTTGTGTTATGTTTTGAGTTATTTACAGAATGTAAATAAGCGTAAAATGCATTGAAAATAGTACAATTTGGAAAAAATCTGAAAATGAAAAGAATCTTAGCATTACACCGACAGCGACCCAATAAGTATAGAACGAAGTTGCGATCAGCGGGCTCGGAAAACAGACCTCCTAGTTGCTTATAGAAGACTGTCTTAACTCTCAAAGACATGATAGGCACAATGTAGTGGTCAATGTGCCTATGTCTCTAAATACAAACTCCATCAGCATATATATCCAGTCACTGATTTCCCTACTGTGAATCAACCTGGGTGAAACAGGCACTCGTCTAAAGTTTAGACATTTTGTATTATTTATAGTGTAGGCCTACTGGGAAGCATTAAATGCACTTATAGAGGTTGAACAATGTATGAATCTATCATTTCTACAACCCTGGTTTTTTTTTTTTTTTTTTTTTTTTTTTTTTTTTTAAACAATCAAGAGGAGCTACTGTAACTATGTGTAGAGGGTTTTAGTTCAAACCTTATACTAGCGACTTGTGCCTGATTCACCCTGGTGGCTTCATATGTAATCTTCCCCTCCTAGAAGAGCGGAAAAGTTGGAGGGGGGACAAACTGGCTCAAGTGGTAGAGCGTTGGACTCCAGATCGGGAGGTCCGCAGTTTGAAATCTATGATATAATCTATCAATTCTTGACATTGGATGCAAAACAACCAAGTCACTTTAACTCAACCGAAATCTTTAGTTTTTTTAAGAAATAAAATAGGGCATTATACAACTGCAACGGTAAAATGTGCTTTTACATGTAGTTAGTTTATCAAGTAATAGCTCAACAATCGCCTTACTCTTACACTTGGTTGCACCAGTGTGGTTTAAATGCAGTTTAGACTAAACTTAGGCACAACCCACACTTAACATTTTTTTTCTTTTGCCCTGGGTTTAAAATTGGTCAGACTTAAATATAGTCAAAATCGTTGGAATATTTAAACCAGGCAGGGGGGTAGTTTTAGCATTGGCTCTCAAAACAGCTCTTTTCTTGACATTACAGAGCAGTAAGTACATTACAGATTAGAAAATAGACACTTATCTAAACTTTCATGAAAACACCGATGAACAGATGGATTTATAACTACTAGCTTTAAACATTCGTTTCTTTTGTTCGTGTGTGTTTTTTATTTTTAAACTCTTCCAAAAACTCTTCAAATTTCCGATGACCCGCTTTAAAACATTGTCATTGCTGTCATGTGTTGCGTAATCCCATGATTCCTGGGTTTTACTGATCATGACGTTCATTTTTTTTTCCTCGATAATCAAATAATGTTTTTTTAGTTCAATTAGCAGTACAATTTTTTTTTTCATACGTAGGGAAATTCTTACATCTCTTTTTATAAATTTTCATTGACGTGGACTTCATTTCAGGCACTGCATCCAACCTGGAATTTAAAAGCAAATACGCCTAATAGCCAAAGTCAAGATATCTAGACTAGACTGCGTAGACAAAAAATCTACTCATATCACTGAGGCCACTAAGTTTTAGCACACAAGTGGGCATATCCCAATGTTGACAAGCACACACATTGACTCAACCTGAGTTTAGCTAAACCCGACTTAGTGCAACAGAAATTTACATTAGACCTCGCGCATGATTTAGCTGAGTCCGAATTAGCTTTTGTTTGTATGTAGTGCTATGTGTATTCTTGTATATATATGCGTGAAGAGTTGTGTTTTAATTCGCTCATTATATTTTATGATCATTATTATCATTATTATCATCACTATTTTTTTATGTCACACATGTACAAGTGATGTATTTATGTATATATGACCAAGAAAAATTTCCCAATGGGATAATAAAGGATTATCTTATCTTATGTTAAGTTAAAATTAAACCACTTAGGTGCAACTCAGTATAAATGTTTATCTCCTGCCTGTAGAGCGCATGGATGAGATGGGTAATAGTAGTAGTAGTAGTAGTAGTAGTAGTAGTAGTAGTAGTAGTAGTAGTAGTAGTAGTAGTAGTAGTAGTAGTAGCAGCAGCAGCAGCAGCAGCAGTAGTAGTTGAATTATTATTATTATTATTATTATTATTATTATTATTTTTGTGTGTTGCTTTTTCGTGTTTATTTAATTATTTTTTGTTTAAGAATTTGTTACCGTTATAACAAACAAAAACCAGAAAACAGCATACCTCTATGAAACCCTGTTTCTGTATGAACACGAGCTTATTTCATATCCACATTCAGAGAGGTAAAGCCTGGAGGTCACGCTGGGAAGTTAAGTCGCCCAGTCCGTGCTCAGCACAGGATCGGGACAGGAAACGCGCGCCACGCCACGCCGACCAATGACGGTGCAAGTTCTTTTGTACCTGCGCCAACTCCGGCATCAAACTATCGACTGGTGAGGCACGAGCGACATTTTCTGCAGCAGCAGCAGCAGCAACAAGTGGTGAGTGGCAAGGGTGTTGTTTGTTGTTGTTAACAATTTTATGATGTTAGGGCTATTGCCTTTATGTATGATGGCGCTTTTTTCAACAACAGTAGCAGCAAAAGGTGATAAATATGGATGTTGTTGTTTTTGTTTTTTGCAGTTGTTGTAGTTCTTGTTTTTAGCCTCACAGCAACTTCACAGCCTTTTGTGTTCTGTCTTATGACACTTTCTCCATCATCAGCAGCAACAGTATGCGATAGTACAGATGTTGGTGTTGTTGATGATATTATGAATCTAGTGAATAGTGATACAAACATCTTGCTGTACATAGTGGTAATGATCCTGTACTAAAATGTTGTTGTTGTTTTTATTGTTGTTTTTTTTATTATATCCAGCGACTTTTGGGCATTTTCCATATTGTCCAATACCATGTAGTTGTATCTGAAAGCCACACACAAATTTGACTGTACATCATCGTTTTTCTTCTCCCTGTTCAGCCAGCAACTATGGCAGAGATGCGACCTGTGGAGACGAGGGCAAGCAAGGACAATGGCCAGGTCAAGGTCATGGGAAACGGAATGACCTTTGCTATGGGATCACCAAGGACGACTTGGAATGTGAGCTTCCGAATGTATTGATTTAGGTTTTGTTTGTTTTGGTTAAAATATCATCCCTAGAGTTGTTATCTTTTTGTTCTCTATAGAGGGAGGGAGAGAACTATCTCCCTCTCTCCGGGTTTAACGTCTCCTAGGTTCCCCTGGGGGATCCTATACGAGGACAGGTTATTTTTTTTTATGTGTGTTATGTGTTTTAGTGTTGGCGCAACAGGTCAGGCAAAAATCAGTGATCATATTTATTTTCTTTTACACCACATGGCAAAAAAGTTTATTTCCTGCATGTGGTTTTATTTGTCAATAAGAAATAATAATTTAGTTTGTCTACACTGTCAGATGTATAGATGGAGAAAAGGAAAGGTGGCAGGACTGAAACCTGAGGTGGACCTGTATTGGTTCTAATTAAGTTCAGTGTTCCGAATTTGTCATCTGAATATAAGATAGTCTAAACTTGAAAGTTTCATTGATGGATAAATGCCCTTTTTTCAACATATTGAATAAATTTATATTTGTTTAAAAAAAAATTAATTCTTGTAGCAATTTCTCAGAGATTATTGTAAAGTCCATCTTTGATATCTCAGGTGTTCAAGTAACTCTAGTCATCTAGTTTGTAATAAAGAAATGATAAACCAAAAGTCATGACAGAGCAGGTCATTAATTATTATCTGACTAGAAAAAAAAACCAGCCTTCTCATCACATCCTTTTGCAGAACATTGTAACTTCCGATCTCAATTCTAAAATACTATAAATCTTTAGTATTATTTCGAAAATGAAATAGGAGATCATGCAAAGTTCTAAGGTGACAAACTTGTTTGTTTTGTTCTGTGCCAATCCAGATGCAATCCTCACAGCCGTGGTTTGGCAAAGACGACCCAGCCAATCAGTTCAACACTCCCAGAATCCTTGAGCTAGATGTGAACCGTATGCTCATTGGTCAGAATAATATCAGGTGGGCGAAGCCTGTGCTTCAAATCTGTAGGGCACTGGGGGAGCATAATGGCAGAATGTTTGGCTTTTAATTTTAATTAAATGTCTCGGGTTCGTTTCTTTGTTGCAAGTGAACTGGATTACCTGTGCAAGACATCATTTTGCAAACATAGCAGTTTTTGTACTAATGTGCTGTAAATACTACCTATAACTTAATCTCACATACATCATCTCCCCCCCCCCCCCCCTCCCGAAAAAAAAAAAAAAAGTAAAAATCAGGCGTTCTTTTTCCCTACCATTTGGTATAGTGATAAATGTAACATGACAGGTGGAGATAGGACTTATGGTATGCCAGATCTTTCTCTGAAGCTTCTCTCCTAGTGGGTTGTATGTTCAGCCTCATGAGTTACAGTAATTAATTATTGCAATTTATCTACACTGTTTCTGCAAAGTAGAAAACAAAAGATAAGACAATTGCTAGATTTTGGACTTCTAAGCCAGAAAACTATTTTCTGCCTTACTATTCACTTAAATTGCTGATTTTTAGTATTAAGATAAGATAAGATAAGATATAACTTTATTTGTCCTTTAAAGGCACATTTGATGGTCCGTATATGCAGCATAACAAAACAGTATAGACAGTTAAACATGAGTTATTACAAATATCGATACTCATAACAGCATCAATAATAATAATAATAATAATAATAATAATAATAATAATAATAATAATAATAATAAAAATTTCAATAAATGAGAATCATGTTGGTTAGTAATTGCACAATCATTAGTGTATATGGTAAATAATACAGGTGATAAAACAGCTCCCTGAGGAGCTCCAGTGCTAGTGGAAATAGTATCTGAAAGAACAGTATAAGAGCAATTCTCTTTTTGAATGTTGTTTAACTTTACAAATTGAGGCCTTGATGTTAGAAAGTTAATGATCCAAGCAATCAGATTTATGTTCAAATTAATTTTTTGCAATTTGGATATCACCAGGTGTGGTTGCATTGTATTAAAAGCTGACGAAAAATCTATAAACAATATTCTACAATAATTCCTAGGAACATCAAGATGCTTGTAAACCTTGTGTAGAAATACAAGTATTGCATCTTCAACACTTCTTTTCTCTCTATAGGCAAACTGCATGGGATCTTGAAAAGCAGAAAAGCACTTCTTAAGCTCCTTAACAATTATCTTTTCTAAACATTTGGTGACCACAGAGGTTAAGGCAACCGGTCTAAGATCATTTAATTCTTTAATCGTAGATTTTTTTGGCACAGGAATAATTTCAGATGTTTTTAAAATAGGTGGTAAGAAGTGTTCGCGTATAGACCAGTTAAACAAAAATGTGTAAATTGAGCTGAGCTGCTCAGAACAATATTTAAAAACCCAACCTTTCAAACCATCCGGCCCGCCTGATTTTCTTTCTTTCACATTCTTAAAAACTGAAGCAACATCATGCTCACTCACAACATACTCCTCATGAGACTCTGACCCTTTCCTTAACTCTTCCATACGTTGTTCTATCTCATTGGTAAAATCATGGTTATCAAACCTAGCGTAAAAATTATTCAACTTATTTGCATAATCGTTCACATCTTCGTCAATACATAACTGTTTTTTGTTGTTACTTAATCCTGCCATTTTTTTTATACAATCCCAAGTTGCTCTACTGTCGTTATGTCGAAAATGGTTCTCTAACTTTTCTTTATAATTTTGTTTGCATTTCCGAATTTTGTTTCTGAGCTCTTTTTGAATCAGTCCTAATTCTGCCTGGTTATCAGAAAGGAACATTTTTCTTTTTTTGGCTATCGTATCTTTTACATCCTTGTTTATCCAAGGTTTATTATTTGGATAACAGATTATCGACTTTTGCGTGCAAACATTTTCAACACAAAATTTTATGTATGCTGTTATATGGTCATTTAGTTCAGTTAAAGATCCGCATGTATTTTTAAAGACAGTCCAATCCGTGCATGCAAAACACCCTCGTAGCTCCTCGATGTTGTCATCTGTCCTTGTTGTAATAGTTCTTTTGACCGGTTTGCTTGTCTTCAGGACCGTTCTGTAACTTGGTAAGAGATGAACCATTGAGTGGTCAGAGTCACCTAAGGGAGGCAAGGCTGTGCTTTTATAGCCTTCTGCAATGTTGCCATAACACAAATCTAGAATCTTCTCTTTTCTTGTGGGGCATGTCACGTATTGAAAAAAGTTGGTAAAGATGACTCGAGGGTTGAGTGGTTGAAATCACCAGTGATCAGAATGACGCTGTCAGGTGACTTATTCTGCTGACCAGGTTGGATAAGTAGTCCTCTGCGCGTTTGGCGTTGGCCTGTGGGGGTACGTAAACTACATTCAGGTTTACTTTCGGAAATTCCCGAGGCAAGTAGTAAGGGCGTAGACTAAGGGACAATACCTCAATATCTGGTGTGCAGGTTCTTTCAGTGACATGAGTGTTGTTGTTGTTGCACCATTTGTTGTTTATGTAGGCGCACACACCACCGCCTCTGGTCTTACCGGACTCAGCTGTATTGGTTCTAATTATGTTCAGTGTTCCGAATTTGTCATCTGAATATAAGATAATCTAAACTTGAAAGTTTCATTGATGGATAAATGCCCTTTTTTCAACATATTGAATAAATTTATATTTGTTTAAGAAAAAATTAATTCTTGTAGCAATTTCTCAGAGATTATTGTAAAGTCCATCTTTGATATCTCAGGTGTTGAGTTAACTCTAGTCATCTAGTTTGTTACAAAGAAATGATCAAAACAAAAGTCATGACAGAGCAGATCATTAATATCTGACTAGAAAAAAACACCAGCCTTCTCATCCCATCCTTTTACAGAACATTGTAATATCCTACTTCATCTTTTCTAATCCGTTTTATCTTTTAAAAAGGTGTCACCTTCGTTGTACAAACTTCCTATCTCAATTCTAAAATACTATAAATCTTTAGTATTATTTCGAAAATGAAATAGGAGATCATACAAAGTTCTAAGGTGACAAACTTGTTTGTTTTGTTCTGTGCCAATCCAGATGCAATCCTCCCAGCCGTGGTTTGGCAAAGACGACCCAGCCAATCAGTTCAACACTCCCAGAATCCTTGAGCTAGATGTGAACCGTATGCTTATTGGTCAGAATAATATCAGGTGGGCGAAGCCTGTGTTTCAAATCTGAAGGGCACTGGGGGAGCATAATGGCAGAACGTTTGGCTTTTAATTAAATGTCTCGGGTGCAAGACATCGTTTTGAAAATATAGTGGTTTTTGTACTAATGTGCTGTAAATACTACCTATAACTTAATCTCATCCCCCCTCCCCGAATATGCAGCATAACAAAACAGTATAGACAGTTATGACATGAGTTATTACAAATATCGATACTCATAACACCATCAATAATAATAATAATAATAATAATAATAATAATAATAATAATAATAAGAATATTAATAACAATAATAACAATAATAATAATAATAATAATAATAATAATAGTAATATTAATAATAGTCATAATGAAATAATGAAATTTTCAATAAATGTTATTTAAATAATAACAATAGCTTGCATAGCAACTTGGTCTGAAATAGTAAATTGCATTACATTTATTACTTGTCCATATCGTCCTCAGCTCAAAAGTGCCTTTCCCACCAAGTGATGATCGACTTCTGAACGCCAACAACAATACGTTGCGATCATACGTGACTGTAAATCGACCTACAGGGCCGCTTGTAACTGGGGAGAGACCTTCGTCAGGTCGGTAGTGCTGTGTGAAAGATATTATGGTGGCGTATTGGATAGTTAAACCTTTTCACGTAGCATGATTTTAGGCCTATTCCTTGTGTGCTCACTATTTTGGACAATTTTTAAAACCTGTAAACGGGAAAAGCTTTGATATTTATTATTTTTAAATTGAAGGTGTGCAGATCAATACGAAAAGAAGCTAGCACAAAGCGTATAAACGCTTACAACATGTCTGCAGGGTGATGGGAATAGTTTAATCACAGAGTGTGAAATAGGAAGATTTTATGGTCTAGAGTTGTTTAAAGAGATTGATTTTTTTCTTTAAACAATAGTAAAAATAACATCTGAACATCAATCGAGCATCTTAATTTCAATATAGAAATAGAGTGAGTATGTATCATGCCCGCGCTCCATAGCAATAGCAATGGGAGGTTTTTTTAGTTGTTTTTTAAGTGTCTCACTAGACCTTTAGTCTCTGGTTTGATATTAGCTGTTTTGGCGATGTCTCGTTATATGATAACTCTTAATTAGTCGACTTGATTGATGATTTTTTGAGTTATTCGCTCTGCATCAGTTAATAAAAAAATTTAATTAAAAATACTGTCTTGGCTGTTTATATATAAAACGCACTTAAACAGTAGTAGAGGCCAGATGTTTGGTGTATGTTTTGTCGTTTTTTTGTTTGTTTGTTTATACCTGATTGCAATGTTTTTATATTATGATTTATTGTTGTTGAAGAGTGTGGTATTTGACAATGTCATGATAGAAATATAGACAGGGACTAATTTTAAAACTAGTGGAGCAGTTTTAGCTTCAACACTTTTTCACCTCAGTGGTAGGCCTATATATATATTTTAAAAAAATTCTAAAACACTTTATTTTTTTTTCTACCTCCTTCAGCGGGTTCAACAAAATCTAGCGGGCGGCGTGCCAGAGTCTCCCAGGTTGACAAGGAAATCCCAGAAGCCCTACCCGTACCTAACCCTCTTCCTCCGATCTCGAGCCCCCATGGAGGCGAAGAGGATGAGGAGGAGGAGACAAGGGAGAAATGAGGGCTCCGTCGGTTGCATTCAGTGACCAAGATGATAATGAGAACACTGCAATTTGGCTTAACTCTTGCGTGTTGCAATTTTTATTTTGTGAAATAGTATTGAAAGAATAATATTATGGGCTACAAATAACTCTAGGATGTTTGGAGAAAATGGATTTTTCGTCAGAAGTAGCCTTCTGGAAGATGGATCTAAGTCTACTAGACTTAGACTTAGATCTATACTCAAACTAAATTTATGAATAGGGGGCCTACATTGAAATTTGCAAGCAGTTTTGGAGTTCCTACCAAAGGCTACAAGATGTCGAGTTTATAAATCATGATATACTAGACCCATCATGTAGTACGGTATCTTGTGAATTTTTTTCATAGAGAGAATGTAGGACACAAAAGGGTTAAAGTAAGATGAAATAAGAACTACTTTACTAATCCTTGTGGAAAATTTGAAATTGACATGCG
>RQTK01001471.1:59726-79165 GCA_003991915.1 Elysia chlorotica
GATAAGATAAGATAAGATAACTTTATTAATCCTCAAGGGAAATTTGGCATGGTTTTCAGCATTACATTTTACAATGAACATAATATATATATATATATATATCAAGTATACATAAACGCACACTCACACCGACATTTACTCAAAGGTTCTTCAAACAATTCATTATTGGCACATAACTAAGCGTTTACATAGTTTACACATATTACTCATTAAATAGACATTGCAAAAAAAAAAGAAAATCAAAACATTAGTTAAATAAATTATGGGGAATAGTAGCTGTGTTACAGATCTGTAGTCATAATGTGCTCTTATTATGTATGCGTGCTCAATATTTGTTGCAGTTGATGCTATGAAAAGATTTCTTCGTCTTTCTGTTTTTGTTTGTATTGTTAAAAATCGTCCTGATCTTCCCGATGAAGCTATACCGTTTATTTAAAAGTGATGGAGTAGTAGATTATAGACTGAGCTATAAATAAACACACTGTTATGAAGTGGGCTACAAATAAATATACAATGTTGAACAAGAATGAATGAAAAGCAGAAAGAGAGAGAGAGAAGCAGGCAGACAGACAGAAAAAGAGAAAAAAAGTGAGGATAGATAGATTGAGTGAGAGAGACAGAGACAGAGACAGAGAAAGAGACAGAGAAAGAGAAATCGTACAACAACAAAAAAGAAAGTCTGAAAAGTTACACAACAAGAACAAAAACCTCTAATCATTGGTTTCATCTTGGCAACTGATAACATAAAAAATTGAGGGCTATGATCGCCGATATCTGTTATAGATCCTGCACAAAAAGAAAAACACGTTTTAAGTATAATATGATTGCTGCTTGTTTTTTTTTTTAAATAAAAATTAAAAAATGTATTACACTTTACAAGTCTATATTTTATAATGTCTAAGGCAAAAACTCTTTGGTTTACCAGTGACTAGTTGTTGAGACTGCCCAAGCGAGAGAAAGAGTTGAGTTGAGTTGGTTTTAACGCCCAACATCAGTTCAAGCGAGAGACAGCCCAGGTCATGAAAAAAAAAAAATACAAATTGTGCTCAGTGCTTTGTTGTTACGTTTGTTAATATAAACAAAACGGGAACTATTTAATTCAATCATGTATTGTCTAGAGTTATAAATCTTTCTTTGAAAAGGTAGATAACACTGCTAAATTTCTAATTTATTTTGAAAATTCAAAAAGAAACATATGCTTTGTATTATATTTTAAGAAGTATTTTTATTAAATAAGAATTAAGTGTCATTGTAACGTATACTCCAGTAGTCATGACCTGTAGGGAATTAATATTAATAAAAAAAAAGTATAATATGATTCACAGCAGGAAAACCGCATTGAGAAAGGTTCAGGTGTGAACGGTGTATTTAAAAAAATCGACTTAGTTCATGGTCGCCTGGCGAGGGTAACTTTGTTGGGAACTGGCTCCAATGCTAATTGGTGTTAACTTGTTAAGGCCCGTAAAACGGTCATGGTCCACATGCTATGATGGTAAACGCATTATCATCATTTATGCCTTGGGTCTGATATGGTTCCTCCCATAACACACCGGGTTGGTGATTGACAGCTGGCAGGGAAGTTTTGTCGTTGGGCTGGCCATCCTGAGAGTGCCTTTATCGCGGAGGTTCAGAGCTGTACACCAACACCCCCTGTTTTTTTAAATTATCTCCCTTTATACTGAGTTGTTGCCCTTGTGTGTACGGGGAGAAACCTTTTGAAACCAACAAAATTGTACTGTCCTTATTCATTTAGCTTCCTTGGTTGGTTTTTTTTTTAAATTTGTACTGAGTCTTTGTTCCATTTAGAAACATCATTGTGACGCAACCACGGTAAACTAGGCACAAGTTGCTTAAATTAATTTCAAGATATAGTCCTCTAAACATGTAAAATACTATTTGTTAATATTTTTAGTTTTCAATTTAAGTTAAATACATGTGGTTCTATAAATGACAAAGGTGATTTTTTTAACTTCTTGAAATGCATTTGATACTTTTTAAACACATTATAAATAACTCCAATTTCCGAATGGTGTTTGATTCACACTGGTTGCCTCACAATTATTCTTTTTTTTAAAGTGTGTTAAGACAAACTAACCTAATTGCAGATCAAGCACAACTAATGTTACTTGCTACTGAGAAGGCGTATAATAAAGGGGGTGGGGTGGCTTAACCTTTTAACATCGTAAAATTTTAGGCCCAATTCATTGTGTGTATACTATATGGGAGGTTTTTAAAAATGGAAACTTTAAAAACTTCGATATTAATTCATTATTTTGGAA
Source organism: Elysia chlorotica (assembly GCA_003991915.1). NCBI lineage: Eukaryota > Metazoa > Mollusca > Gastropoda > Plakobranchidae > Elysia > Elysia chlorotica. The sequence continues at coordinate 62,006 of RQTK01001471.1, forward strand.
TATAAAGTGTGCAGATCAATACAAAAATGTCTTAGCACAAGAATGTGTCAACCCGCACAACACATTTTGCGGCGTGATGGGAAGAGGTTAGGTGGTTGAGTTTTGGCAGATTTCATGTAATTATGACCCGATTAGACAGCCTTCCTGGCAGCCCTGTTCTGTCGGTGTAAATACATGTGACTGTCTGTGTATGGCCGTTACCTATAAGGAATGAAACTAAAAGAAAACGGGTTACATTACTCAGTTTGTTCAAGGAAATTATCAAGTAATAGTTACTCTGTCCGAAACACAGCTAGCCATGCTTTTATCGGCCTATCATTGTAGGGAGCGAAATCGCTAGGACTCGAATCCGGACCTTTGGCGTCGGAAGTCGATGTTCTACCTCAATGCCAACGCGGCCCCCACCAGCCTAACATTGTATAGGTTACTTCGATCACAATGATGTCTGTCCTAATCGAGGAAATAAATACATGTGTAAATTAAACACAAACGTGCTTCGGCCGGCATCAGGGTTGCTTGCGTGCTTACACCAGGACTGACTGCTAAAGATTTGTCATCTCTGAATGACGACCCAAACTCGGCCTAGCTTGGATTGGTCGGATCCTTAACAACATTAATTTGAAGAGAAAGGGTGATTGGAAAATGTTGGGACAGAAATAGTACGAGTGGCAGAGAGAAAAAGAGAGACAGAGATAGCGAGAGAGATAAAAAGAGGGAGAGAACGAGAGAGTTGTCGGGTTGGTTTTAACGTCCAACAGCAGCACTATATAGGCTATATTGTGGACGGGCCCCAAGACACGCGTCTGACAGTTTTATGTGCTGCCACACACGAGACAGGGCGGGGATACCATGACTCCTGTCTCAGCCGGTCACATTATACTGACACCGACCCAACCAGTAGGGAACGCACCAGCCAGGATTCGAACTCGGGACCTTTTGCGTCGGAAGCCGATGTTCTACCCCTGGAGAACGAGAGAGAGCGAGAGAGAGAGAGAGAGAGAGAGAGAGAGAGAGAGAGAGAGAGAGAGAGAGATAGGGAGAGTGAGGGAGTTTGTTTTACGGCACGTCAGCACGGTAACGGCTATGTTGTGCCCCTGGTGTCCTAAGTTAGTTAATGCATTATACAATGTACTAGTAACAACGGAGTGAGAGAGATAGGGTGAGAGTAACTTTTTGATGCACTATAATACTTTTTATCATTGTTTTTAAGTCAATGTCAAATTCACGGTTGTTGCTGGTATATCCAATCAAATAGATGAATAAAAATGTACGTTCTCTTTCATCTAATCTTGTCTGTACTAAGTGTATCGGTAGTGTAGTTTTTTTAACTTATATATTTGTGAGCTGGTGAAATTATTATCGTCTTCTCCTCCATAACTACTCAAGGTACAAACTTGAAATTTAGATATTATTTGTACCTTCGAATTTTCTGAAATCCTTAGGCTGGTTCGTTTATTTTTCACGATGACGCATAAAGCATTAATTAGATTTTAAGAATTGAAATTGATTCGTCGATCAAGCAGCCATTGCTGTTTTTGATTTCAGTTAGATAATCGAAAGTGAAAGCGGGCTAGGTTCAAGTAGGTGAGGGCTCTGCCGGGGTTATAATATTTCAATAGTTAAGATGTCTTGCCGTAATTATTATTGTTTTCTTAAACCCATTTAATGTCAACACTACCACTTATAGATCTATATTTTTTCTTTCTGTTCGACATGTTCACGTGCAGGCTCTGCTCGGGTTATAATACTGAATTCGAGATCTATCGAATGGGGATCTTTCGGGGTTTAAAAACATTCGAACCCAATTTAAATTCTATATGGAACTACCTCGACTATCATCGAAAAGGGGATAAACATAAATCTTAAAACTAAATCAAATAACTAGATCTAGACTTTCAACCATAGATCTACACATAATTTTTTTTAATTCTTTCCATTCAACATGTTCACGTGCGGGGCTCTGCTCGGGTTATAATACGGAATTCTAATTTCTAGATCTATCGAATGGGGATCTTTCAGGGTTTAAAAACATTCGAACCCAATTTAAATTATATATGGACCTACGCCGACTATCATCGAAAAAGGGGGTAAAAATGGATCTAAAAGAAATGTTATCTACAAAGAAATCCTGTAAATATACTAGCGTGAGTAATCAAGACTATTGATATGCCCTTTTAAGTGGTGCACCCATTTGTATCACATTTAATTTGTTTAGCATTTTTGGCTTTAAACTTCTAATCTCTACAACAATATATTTTACCATTTTAGTTGGGCACAGTGCCCCAAAATCCAAGCTTTATATCTATTAGTAATAAGTATAACCTTTTAAGAACATTTTTGATTGATGGATGTCATGTTATACTCAAGTTTACATGACAATGAAGGAATAAACACAGAGCCTTAATATTGGACGGGAACCACGATTTCCCGTATTTTTGTTTCAAGTCTTCGCGCCTGGAGGATAAACATGAAACAATCAATCTTATCTGTGCTGGCAACACTTTTTTAGGCGATACCATAATTAGTCAGAGAACATTAACAATTCTTAGCTTCACATCTAGAATAAAAACGATCTAGATTATATTTATACATACTAACATACGCAAGAAAAAAAACAACTGTACTGATACCGCCTGATCGCGGGAGTAGGCGTAGATATAGATCAAATCGTTGCTAGATGTAGATCTAGATTAAATTTAGTATACAAATATACACTGCATATTCTAATCTAGACACAATAGAATTATTCTAGATCTAGTCTATACTAAATCTAGATCTAGATCACATTTTAAAATCTCGATTTATCTAGATTCCAGTTTATTGTTAATCTATAATCATATGTCATAATTAGCTGTAGATCTAAATGTTATAGTATTTCAGAACTGATCTATATTTATTTAATAATTAAGACGTAGTTTCTATGTTCCAGATCTGGTATTTTTATAGTACTTCACCTGCTCCTATAATTTTCATAGTTAACATGCCCTACTTTCCGTCATGTCACCAGTTAAGCAGGTGAAGTACTATAGTTTTGTTGTAGATCTAGAAAATCTATATGACTACAAACACTATCTATAACAGTCCTGGTGAAAAAAGCTTAACACGTGTCCAGGCTAGATCTTCTTCTTCATTTTCAGTATGCATAAATCTTTTAAATTTTCAGACTGCCTCCTCGATGTAAGAGGCAGTCTGTTTAGGGTTTCCAGGGTACCCCATAATTTTTGCTTCAGTGTTGTATCTGAAGGCCATATTGTTTGCCTGAGCTGATAATAAGAGTGACATGCGATGAGGACAAGTTCTGGAGTTTGAGGGAAGTTTTCGCATGCACAGAATGGAGAGTGGCTTATCTTTAACTTGTAGATGTGTGCATCTAGTTTTCCATGTCCTGTTCTACGTCGAAAAATTATGTTTTGCTAACATCTTGGGAGATAATGTATGTTGTCTTTCTTCTATACAGAAGACAAGAGTCAAGCTATTTTATTATTTTATAATCCTTAGATGACAAAGCGATGCTTAATCGATTTTGCACTTCATATCCGTATTGGAACGTTGAAGCAATAAAAAGAGGTGTTCACAAAGTTTGTATTTATGTCGAAATTAATTACTTTGTTTTCGCGATGTGTTGTGCACCTCTGTCCAGTTTTATGGACTGCGCGTATTGTACTTGACAGAAAAACATATGCCGAATTTTAATGCCGCAATCAAGCAACGCTTTTCATTGCAGCTATGAAAACTCGAGTTCATTTAAATCTCTGTTCATGTTCAGAAATTAAACAGACAGCAGATGGCAAATATGGGCGGTGGGCGAACATATATTTATTTTTACTGCCTGGCTTTTACATTTTGACATTTCTATTGACACCTCACGATGAATTTGACAAGATTAGGTGGATATAAAAATGTGTATATCACAGCAACAGATAGGAGTCGTGGACGGAATGAAAAAAATTGAGGTGCTTGTTGAATGGTCAAGTCACGTTTACTCACCAGTGATTGGATACCTACCCGCACCTCGATTTTTGTCTATCTCCACTATACATCAGATTAGGGACATGCTGACCACCACTTAAAAAAAAACACAACAATGTTTAATTAGACCTTTGATATTATATGAAAATGCAATGCACTCGTCATGCATAGACCAATTTGTATTACTAAGTCAACATAATTATTTCCTCTTCCTTTTGGTAAAAGTAGCGCGTTTAGAGGGTAAAACCGTGTGCACTTTTGCACTTGAGAGCGTTAATTTTACAAAGTTTATTACCGCAGACTTACCCTGTCACCGAAAAAAAATCAAACAAAGGCAACTGACTCAGGGATAATCTAGAATCTAGATCTCAATTATTTGACCAAGAAACATGACTAATCTGTATGATGAGCGAAGGTTTAATTGTGGATTAGATAAATGAGGTGAGAAAAAGACACATCGTTTAAGACGATCCAGATACTTAGCGGCAACACTCAATCCAAATCAAATTCCCCCAACCACAAAATCACATACATCACTTGATCAACCATCCATATCTAGGCCTACTGATGGTGGTCAAGAACTACGACAAAGTGAAAACAGACATAGATCTAGATCTCCACAACGTAGACCCAGCTCCAGATCTGCTACACCACCACAAAAAGAAGATAGACCCATACAGATCAAATCTAGATCTACAAAACCACTAACGACTCCACTTGACATCAATCAGGCAGCTTCTACAGTTACACTGCCAACTGACCCAAACAATGACAATACAGCACTTGATCAACCATCCACATCTAGGCCTATTGATACTGATCGAAATCTAGATTTAGATCCACGACAAATAGAAAACAGACATAGATCTAGATCTCCACAACGTAGACCTAGCTTTAGATCTGCTACACCACCACAAGAAGCAGATAGGCCCACACGGACTACCGTCTCCACCTCACATCAGTCAGGCAGCTACTACGCTTACAACACCAACTGGCCCATACCATGACAATATCAATATTGTTTCGCACAATATTGGGCGGATGACAAAGACATGCCAATATTGTGAAGCAAAATTATTGCTCATATAAGCATCCTCACTATGCTGTGACAATGGTCAAATTACTTTACAACCCTTGCAAATTTTACCGGAACCTTTACATCAGCTGAGCCCTAAACTGGGATCCCGTTGCCGTAACGGACCCTTTAAAGCATACTCAGTCAATTCAAGTTTGTTACTGCTCAAATTTGTTTTACATTTAATTGGCAGGATTATGAACCACATTTTGAGGTTTACATGTCATTGGCAGGATTATGAACCATATTTTTAAGTGTTTTTTTTTCTTCGACTGACCCCCCCCCCTCCAATGGGGCGGGGGTCAGTGCGTCTAACATTTTAGACATTATGCGTTCCAGGAGGAAAAGGTCAAAATTTGGATGTGTAAAATTGTAGACATTATGCAAATGGTGATTGTTAAACACCTGAGTGTGTATAAAAGATAGTAACTAACCAAATGCTCTTCTAAGCCCTCAATGAGGATATAAAAGACAAATTTAACAAAAAGGGTGTGTTGCTTTGTCATAAGCATTTTGTTGTTAGTTTTTCATCAAAAACCATCCACATAGTGTCATTTGGAAATCATCACCAACACTTAGCAAATAACATTTATAAACGAAGCATGAAGAAATAAAGACAAAGAAAGTACAATTGGGTTCAATTTATTTTGAGCATATTTATTATCAACATAACATTCCATTACTGCTGAAAAACTTCATGAATAACAATACTAAAATACTTTAATTATAAAAGAGAGTAAAGCTGCTAAAAACATAATACAACATGCAGACACTATTTACAACCCCATATTCTTTAAGAATCTCTACTGAGTTAAAACATACAAATAGTTCAGAATCATGTACGTACATGTACCAGGGTATTTTGAACATGATACATATCTAATTTACCTATGATGAAGAAGATAAAAACAGTCATTCCCTCCATTTCCCGTGACACAGAGAACAACCCCACATATCCTGCGCTTAAAATGGGATTTTCTAGAACACCCTTCCAGTTTACACCTCTGAGGAAACTTGGCTTCAGTGTCTCTCGCAGAGAAATGATCTACCCTGTCATATCTCACATCTTCAAAGACACTCTTGGCAGACTTTATTGCTCCATTAACAACAGGGGGCTTTCGCCAGCATATCGCTCTGATCTGATGAGAGCCACAGTTAAGTTCAATTTGAAACTGCGCAACGGCAGGGTGGGCTCTGCGTCTGCAGCCCTATACAGAAGCCATGCATTTATGGCACAGCCCTATACAGAAGCCATGCATTTATGGCACAGCCCTATACAGAAGCCATGCATTTATGACACAGCCCTATACAGAAGCCATGCATTTATGACACAGCCCTATACAGAAGCCATGCATTTATGACACAGCCCCATACAGAAGCCAGGCATTTATGACACAGCCCTATACAGAAGAAATGCATATATGACACAGCCCTACACAGAAGCCATGCATTTATGACACACAGATCAAAGAGAGCCCTATACAGAAGCCATGCATTTATGACACAGCCCTATACAGAAGCCATGCATTTATGACACAGCCCTATACAGAAGCCTTGCATTTATGACACACAGATCCAAGAGAGCCCGATACAGAAGCCATGCATTTATGACACAGCCCTATACAGAAGCCATGCATTTATGACACAGCCCTATACAGAAGCCATGCATTTATGACACAGCCCTATACAGAAGCCTTGCATTTATAACACAGCCCTATACAGAAGCCATGCACATATGACACACAGATCCAAGAAAGCCCTATGCAAAAACCATGCACATATGACACAGCCCTATACAGAAGCCATGCATTTATGACACAGCTCTGTACAGAAGCCATGCATTTATGACACAGACATGTACAGGAGCCTTGCATTTATGACACACAGCGCCATTTTTTGCTCTTTTGCTCATTCCTATACAGCTCCACCAGCACGTCACACTAACAACCCCCCCCCCATGCTTTTATTGTAGCTTTTTATGAGAATGGGGCACTTGACCGTCACATTTTTCTGGCGGTCATAGCGTTGCACAATGTGCGCTGGTTCCACACCGGGAATGTTGGAAGTAACCATGACAACTTTTTGTCAAACCATTTACATATAAGCACTGATTAATATGTATCACATTTAAAATCATATGCCACCCCTCCCTTTCTTTTTTATTTCCTTGAGACCAACCTAAGGACATTTTCTTGATCTATTTTCACGTAGAGTGCAAGTTGTATTTAAACCCTTCTCTTTCAATTCAACAAGAAGTTCAGGACAAGCAAAGTAATTATCAAAAAACAAATACATGACTCTGTCTGCTGGTCTCAAGTCAGTCTCAGTACAACCTCGCCTGGCTTACCCACAGGCATTGTAGAGTCTACATCAGACAAAGTGTTGTCTCCCGTAAATTCAAAACAGTGCACGTAGCCAAACCTCCCAGCGAGAACCCAAACTTTGTATCCCCATTTTTTAGGTTTCTTTCATCATTTAACATTTTAACAAATGACGACCTTTGAAAGGTATCATTTGTTCATCTACTGATACAAATGTCTCTGGCTGGGCATTGGCTTTGAAAGCTTTCTTTACAAGCTCAATGAGTGGTCTAACCTTGTGCAGTCTATCATAACCTCTCTCATCCCTTTCTTTCATTAACCCATTGTCATTAAAATGAAGTAAAGATATCCAAGATGCCCCTGGCATTTGCTCCTTTCCCAGCTGGGATCAGCCGATTTGGTGGGTTGACATGAGGCGGTAGATCCTTCTTAACCCAATGAAACACCTTTATCACGTTCTCTGGTACCGATCTGATGGAAAATTAAAAAAAGATCCCCGGAAAATTAAGCGTATAGTCCATATAAAAAAGGGGGATGGGTGTAGATCTGTAAGATAAATAGAAAAATATAGCTAATGCGAAAATAAAAAAAAAACACAGGACATTGCTACCATTATCATCTATACCAAAAAAAAAAGAATTGGGTGGGCAGATCTTAGGAGTAAAAGAAAATGAACAGGCCCACGCTTATTGTATATTCTGGACCTAAGAGTAAATCAGGCACAGATGGATTGAGCAGCAACCTCCAACACACACATTAAAAGCATAACAAACAAGAAATGAATATGAACTTACCTTTGCTTCTTCTGCGGCGGATGTGTTGGTAACTCAGAGTCAGATCCAGGATTATCGACTTCATCGTCATGTTCGTCATCAACATCACATCCATTTTCATTTCATCATCACCATCATCGCTAAAATCGTTGGTGCCACAAATCTCAAAGTCAGGATCATTGTCGCTGTCGTCAGCAAGTCGTTCATCATCTCTTCCGTCGGGAAACTCATCATCGAATAACATTTGCGAAGCAATTACATCACTGAACCATCTCTTGGAAGTGTTACAGCGGCTACAAATGAGATGGAGAGGTGGAAATAGATTAGAAAGCTAGGTTAAAATCTTAAATTTAAATATACCATAAATCCAATGTAAATGAAATAAATAAATATAAAATAATTAAGGGCAGGATTTTCGAACCGTACCTGCACTATCATAGTTTGACGTCACGGCGTCAATGGCTTTACTTTTAGTAATGTAGTGGCGTAGGATTCGGAAATCTTTGAGATGAAAATTTATCATTTTCATCATATTTTTGTCATTAAAGGCAATAGAACTAGATTTAGATTCAGTAATCATTCAAAATGGACTGATGTGTACATTCAATTCATCGTTTCATGATTAATTATGTACAATAGTACATAGGCATAGTAATTAGTAGTAACAAACCTCCATATGCATAATGTGCAATAGTTCACACATGCTATAAATAGACACAAGACTGCATATGCATAATGTGCAATATTTCACACATGCTATAAATAGACACAAGACTGCATATTCATGGTGTGCAATATTTAACATATGCTATAAATAGACACAAGACTGCGTATTCAGGGTGTGCAATATTTTACATATGCTATAAATAGACACAAGACTGCATATTCATGGTGTGCAATATTTTACATATGCTATAAGTAGACACAAGGCTGCATATTCATGGTGTGCAATATTTCACACATGCTATAAATAGACACAACACTGCATATTTATGGTGTACAATATTTCACATATGCTATAAATAGATACAAGACTGCATATTCATGATGTGCAATATTTCACACATGCTATAAATAGTCACATGGTTTCTGGTGAATGATGTGTAAAATTTTAGACATGCACAAAAAGTACAGCCTGTAGATCTAACATTTTAATTTTTTTGTTTTATAAACATTGCAACAGCAATCTATGCACATAAATCAATCATTCTAATAGTTTAGTTCATTTGAAATAGACGTTTTAGCCTGGTAATAATACATGCACCTAAACCAATCATTGTAATGGTATAATTCATTTGAAATAGACTTTTTAGCCTGGAAATAATGAAAAATATCAGACTCACATTCGTTCCCTTGATTCAGCCATCTTTGAAGTAGGAAGTGAAATCGAAAGGGTGGTTTCTCTTGTCGGTAGTAAGACACATACATTTTATAGTCCAAACAAATATTTAACCTTTACTGTTACCGGAGATTGCTATTTTCCTCTTAAAGTTTGTCTAATATTTTAGACATATGTTCCCCTTAAAGGTAATAATTTTGTAATCCTATACACTAGATCCCGTCGCCGTAAAGGATCTTTCTTTAGATCTAAGACACGTTTAAATATGAACGAGCTTCACTTTATGTTCAACTTAAAGGTATTAATTTTGTAATCCTATACACAGACAAAGTATTTGAAAGTCTCACACTGCTAAGTTTAGTGCCGCCGACGTCAATATTGCTTGGTGGTGTGTTGTTTTTACGACTTACAACCAAACATTCTGTTTTCTTCTGGTTTAACTGCAGGCCCATCAGGCTGATTGTCGCAAGAAGCTCACACTCAATTGCCCCCGCCTATTGGGGCAAAGCGATAAAGATAGAATAGTCTAGGCAGAGGGGAATTTCGGAAAGATGGGACGTATTCATACGAACAAGCTTCTATTGGCGAAAACGAGAAAGAAGGTACGGCAACGCTATATAGAACCCATTTTAATGTATGGGTGCGAAGCGTGGACGGTATCCAAACAAGCACAGAAGAAACTTCATGCCGTGGAGATGTGATATCTTAGGCGAATGCTTCGTATTCCTTGGACACTAATGAAGTCTAACGAAACTGTCTTTAGTGATTCAGACTCAGGAAAGTTTGTTATTACCTTTTATTTATAAAATACGAGAAACGAACAATTTGTCATAACAGGAAAAGGAGCAGAGGCAGATAGAGAAAAAAGCTATTAGACAGTCTAGTTTTGTAGCTGAGTGTGGCGGGCGTGATGGAGGCGTTGAAGGTATCAAGGGATCGAGCGGTGTGGACGGACATGATGGAGGCGTTGAAGGTATCAAGGGATCGAGCGGTGTGGACGGACATGATGGAGGCGTTGAAGGTATCAAGGGATCGAGCGGTGTGGACGGGCGTGATGGAGGCGTTGAAGGTATCAAGGGATCGAGCGGTGTGGACGGGCGTGATGGCCAACGCTATGAAGCACGACACATGATGATAATGAGGATGATACACAGACAGTATAATTATATTTAATTATAATTTGCTTATTTTCCTTTACTTGTGATATAAACATGTGCCATGTTTCAACATTTTAAAGATAGAGTACAGTGAGACCACCATCGCGGTCTAGGGAGACCACATAAAGCTTAGTTTGTTGATCCTGTAGCAATCTCTTTCTTATTATTTCTTATCATGTTGTATGTTTTTTTTTAGTTTTACGTTTCGTAATTTAGTTTCTTTTGTTACTTTTGTAAAATAAAAGCGAACGTAGAATCTCGTTCACCTTTGAAGGACATGATTTTGTCAAGCAATAAAAATAAAAGTTCTTACAAATTATACAAATACATTTCGTTTATTCTTTATTGTAAGACGCTTTAATCCCTTCTTTCTTAAATTGCTGTTCTCATAACAATACATGTAAATGGATCTGACAGAATATCCTGGTGTTGCGCCCTTTGAGTTTGATCTCCCATTGAAAGAGGGAAAAAAGCTGGGGCTCACCCCATTCTCAGCACGTGAAAACTCATTAATAATGTCAACTAAGTTTTGTAATTAATGTGAAGATCTTCTGTATTTCTATGGCCCGTTTCCGACCTCTCTCCCCCGCCACTTCTTTCTCTCTCTCTCTCTCTCTCTCTCTCTCTCTCTCTCTCTCTCTCTCTCTCTCTCTCTCTCTCTCTCTCTCTCTCTCTCTCTCTCTCTCTCTCTCTCTCTCTCTCTCTCTCTCTCGATATATCTCTTCCTTCTCTCGCTCAACACACTCTCCATTTCTCTTTCTTTTCTCTCAATCTCTTCCTTTCTCTATTCTCTCTAAATCGCTCTCTCTATACTCTTAAAATCTCTAGACATTTTCTATCTAAATCTCTCTCCCCCTCTCTCTACCATGGGCGTGAAGTTGACTATAGATCGACTCTAGATCTAGGGGCCTAATAATAAATATTATAGATCGATTCTAGATCTAGGGGCCTACTAGTACTATAAATCTACTCTCCATAACTTAGATCTAGAGATCGAGAATTTGGCAAGACAAGACAAAAAAGAGCAAGATCAGGAAAGGGTAGGACGAAGTTATCACTTTCTTTGGTATGGTAGCAATCTCTTTCTTATTACGTCTTATTTCATGTTGTATATTTTTTGGTTTTTCCGTTTCGTACTTTAGTGTCTTTTATTACTTTTGTAAAATGAAAGCGGAAGGAGAATCTAAAAAGAACCGTTAAAGGGCATGATTTTGTCAAGCAATAAAAATAAAAGCTCTTACAAATTATACAAATAAAGCTTCGTTTATTCTTTATTGTAAGACGCTTTATTGGTGACGCCGACGTTCAACACAACGTATACAAGAATATTAATGAATCTAGATCTAGATCTATTATACAGCTTGGTTTCCTGAATACACAGCCAACCAAACTCCTAAAGGCTAAGTAGTTTACAACCTTAGTCTCTACATTCTCTGCAAAACTAAAACAGTCTGCCTAGAACTAGATTAGACATTTAGATCTAAATTTCTCCCTCTATTGATCCCACCCAAAAACATTGCCAATCCTTAACTAGTTTTTATCATGGAGCTCGATGCTATTAAATTACTAGCAGAGGCCATTAGGGAACAAACTCTTAGAGCAACAACACAGACTACGCCAGCTTCGACTCCAGTAGCGGCAGTGGCTTTCAAGGCACCACAATTCTGGCAAACAAACGCCAAGGCATGGTTTATTCGTCTTGAAGCTTCGTTTTCCACACACACGCCACCGATTACCCAAGACTTGACCAGGTTCCATCACGTTATCTAACTTCTGGATTCAACGGCCGTACGTCGTGTCGAGGCCGTTTTGGAAAATCCACCGGCCACTGATAAATATCAAGCTCTCAAGTCCACCCTACTAACAACACAGCTTCAAAAAGACCAAGAACTTTTAAAACTCAACGGTCTGGGAGATCGAAAACCTTCAGAACTCCTGCAACACATGAGAAGTTTTGAATAAAGATCCAGCTACACTGTTTCGTGCGCTGTTCCTTAACCAGCTACCCACAGATGTCCGTCGCATTTTGGCCCAGACTCCAGAGGGGGACCTCGACACCCTTGCGAAGACAGCAGATGGCATTGTTGCGGTAGAAATCCCTGCTACATTCTCCGTTCAAAGTAGCGTTTCGACAGAAAAAAATAGAAACTGGCACATCTTATAGAAAGGTAAACGTCCTCCAAAGAAACCATCGATCCCGACAGAAATCCAAATCTGCATCTCACACACTCTCTACATTTGAATATTTTATTGACGGCCGACCTTGCGCAATGTCTCCTCGACCCAGCCAGGGAAACAACACAGGCGGTGCAAAATAGAGGGCACCACTGGCTTGAACAACTCCCCTTTAATCTGTGCGATCAACTCTAGCTCTATCTCGCTGACTGATATTATTTCTGGCCGTTCGTTTTAGTAGACTCTGGGGCTGAAGCATCTGTTTTCCCAGCATCATATGGTGATAGGAAAAAGTCACGCGGTCCGAATCTCGTAGCAGCAAATGGTTCAGCTATCTCGACGTATGGTAAACGTGCCATTTCTCTGAAACTCAATAAGACCGCACTTTTCTTCACAACCCATCGTTTAGCAATAGGTCTTAGTAACAAGAGACTTGTCTCCTTGGATGGGGGCATTATCATGTATGCTAGACCTATGCATGCGCCGCGCCCAGGTATACATAAGGTACATTCAAAATATGAAGTCATACTAGAAGAATTTCCTGAACTTTTAGTTCTGACTTTTAAAAACAATAAACATGGCGTTGTGCACCACATCCCAACTTCAGGCCCCCCTGCACATGCCCATGCCCGTCGCCTAGATAAGGACAAACTATCAGCTGCCAAAGCTGAATTTGAAGAACTCGAGCGGCTTGGTATCGTCCGTCGCTCATCATCCGCTTGGTCATCACCTTTGCACATCGTCAAAAAGAGTAATGGAGTATGGCGTCCATGTGTAGATTATAGATGGTTAAATGATATAACCAAGGACGACAGGCGATCTTTTCAAAGATTGATCTCGTTCGTGATTCCTCCCTGGGATTGCGAAGTGTCTAACACCTTTAACAGAAGCGACAAAGAGCAGAAGTAAAGCGATCACTTGGACGGCTGGATGTCAGGCCGCTTTCCAGGCTGCCCAAATCTGCCCTGGCTTCAGCCACACTCCTCAATCACCCCGATCCAAAGTCTAAACACGTTTGTCAACGGATGCTTCTGATTCGGGCATTGGTGCTGAATTATCACAGAAACAGCATGGCGCATGGAGACCAATTGCGTTTTTCTCTCGAAAGCTGACACCAACTCAAAGCCGTTATTCTACATTTGACCGCTAACTATTGGCTATTTACAGCGCAATACAGCACTTTCGTTTCTTCATGGAAGGTAGACCATTTTCCGTATTCACTGACCACAAGCCATTAACTCATGCTCTTACAAGTAAGACAACACGGTCACCTCGACAAGAGCGACAATTCTTATACCCGACCCTATCAGAGATGAAAGAGGCGTCACTGAGCTTTTTAGAAACCTAAATAAAGATTTCCCATTTGTCAGAAAGGTATTATTGTTTGACATGAAAAACAAATTCCATATGCTATATTTTTGTCCAAAACTAAAACTCATTAAAAATATCAACTTTTATCTTTAGCATCATTATTATGAAAAAATTATTTTTACAAAAAGTATTATTCTTATTTCATGTTGTATATTTTTTGGTTTTTCCGTTTCGTATTGAGTTTCTTTTGTTACTTTTGTAAAATAAAAGCGAGAAGGAGAATCTAAAAAAAAACGTTAAAGGACATGATTTTGGCAAGCAATAAAAATAAAAGCTCTTACAAATTATACAAATAAAACTTCGTTTATTCTTTTTTGTAAGACGCTTTAGTATAAAGAAGCTTTAGGGAGTAAAAATAGATCGAGGAAACCCAAGAAAATGATAATGACGTCCTTGAACTTGCGCACGTTTTTTTTTCGTGGTCTCTCTAGACGCTGCGATAGGCCAGCCACAATCGTTATTATGAAAAAATTATTTTTACAAAAAGTATTATTTTACCATAGTTATGTTTTATTTAGCAGAAATGTTGTTTTGGCAGCAGAAAGTTTTTTCTGGATCTAACCTTCTGGCTCGGGTGTGAGTTGAAGGACCTTGCGTAATGAGGGGATGTTCGACACCATGTTTATTGACAGAGTCGTTAAAATGTGGAGTAAGCAGTTCAGGAAACTGGTAGAGAAATTTGGAATATTCGTTCTGATGAGAGAGTGATAAACCTGCAAGAGTAATAAGAGACTTTGTGTCTTGAAGGATGATGGACATGTTTTTTATTTTGCGTTTTCCGCGAAGATCTATGGCAAGTCCGTGTGTCGTAAAAAAATGCACCCAGGATAGGTTTAGTGACATCAGCGAGTTAGAACGCATGGTTGTAGAGTCTTTTAGGATCTATTGCCAGTGTTATGTTGCGCTTTCCCCGAAAGTCCGAATGGAAGTTCCATTTGCTGCGGCGAGTTCAGTGGAAGGTTGTTTTTGTTGGCGATCTATTGCAGAAGCAGGGTATACAGATACCTCCGCACCCGTGTCCACCACGTTAGACTGTCCCGATTTGCGATCTTCCACCGAGAGCGTGTTTGACTTGTGCGGAGTGCCAGCTGCTGCCACGCTTTGTCTTTTCCCGTAGTTTTGGAAAGTAGAGGTGAGAACTTGCACCCTGGTCTAAAGTTGCGTGCAGCCGGGCTAAACTTCAGGTGGTAGAAACACACCGGTGCAGGTGTGACTGTGCTTGCAGAGCGACCTAGGGGTTGCTGTTTCAATCTCGTGCTAGTAACGGCCTCGCCTGATGAGTAAAAATAGATCGAGGAAACCCAAGAAAATGATAATGACGTCCTTGAACTTGCGCACGTTTTTTTTTCGTGGTCTCTCTAGACGCTGCGATAGGCAAGCCACAATGGCGATCTAGAACGGCACTCCATTTTTTGTCCGCAATTATTTCTTTAAATCGTGACATGTATGGACAATGATATTAAATCTATAAAAAATGCGTTTTCATTAGTTGCTATTTCATATTATAATTATTGTTTCATGTGTTTGCACTAAAATAAGGCAATATTTGGTATTGGATAACACTGTAAACAGGACTTACTTATATGCCACACAAATTACAACAATGAAATACATGAAAAAAGAGATAATACATTACACAGTTGAAAGTCACCTCGATTAGTAAGGGTACACTCCTCTGCAGTGCGATGAGATGAGTTGAGTTGATTCTTACATGTGCAAGGCTAGCAACATTATGGGTTATTATGTAAAGAAGACAAGCATCTAACAAATATTATTGATGTGCTGCCACAGACGAGACAGAGCGGAGAGACCTATCTCAGCATACACCGACCTAACCAGTACAGGACCAAAACGGACAAACAAAAGATCATAGCTATTCCGATATGGGGTCCCATTGCCCTGAGGGATATTTCTTTAGACCTTTCTCTTGTTACTAGAATCCTTTGAAGCTAACAAAAACAATAAACAAACTAAATATTACATCATATACCTCTGGCTTCGTTTAAATTCACTTTAGCTATTTGCGTGACGATTACTAGAACATTACTTGTTGATAGTCAGAGATAAACTCGGATACGTAGGAAATATTCTACTGATTGAATGCTCTTAACGATTCTATTCAATTTGTAAAAATTGTATAATCACTTCATATGTGAATGTCGTAGTAGAGCTTGGATATCAATGTGCAAGGCACACAATTTTTTAAATAGATATAGTACAGCTCTAAGTGTGTCTTTTTGTATTCTTAGAGTTGCACTACACCTATTTAAAAAAATGTGTGCCTTCCATATTGTAAAAATTGTAGTAACGATGCAACTTACATAATGATCTTTGGTTAACTTGTGGATGTGTCGTAAGCCTAGCCAGTGATCAGCACGTACGTCTCCAAACCCGTCACGGTAATCGCTCCACGAACGGTTGAAAGACGTCCTTCCATCCATCCGTTTCTGAAACAAACATAAAGTAATGTTTTAATTGATAAAACATATTTTTAAACTAGGTAAATGTTTTTAAGTGATCCTGAAATCAGTAAATATAAAGGGGAGGATATTAGTTACACATAATAAGATATAACAGAGAAATGCTAAAAGAAAAAGAAAATAGTTATATGTTTTCTATGGAATACACTACCGAAATATATACGTGAATTGGGTTCTTCAGAAATCTTTAAACGCTCACTTAAGCACCACTTGTTTCAAAGTTATACCTAAATTGTTATGTGTTTTCTTGCTGGTTAAAGATATTGGTAAATGTAGTGTTACTGAGTATGTGCGTGTGCGTGTGTGTGGTATTTTATTTAAAAATCACTTGAATTGTTCAATTAGTTTCTTTAGTACTTTTTTAACGATGTAAAGCGCCGAGAGCCTGATAATTCGGGGTTGGGCGCTATATAAATACCATTTATTATTATCATTACTATTATTATTATTATTATTATTATTATTATTATTATTATTATTATTATTATTATTATTATTAT
>RQTK01001472.1:0-10801 GCA_003991915.1 Elysia chlorotica
CGCGGGCACTTGACGTCATGATCAGTGGGCCGGGCGATGAAAAATTTTGTTTCGATACTTTACTTTTCCGATCTAGCAGCAACTTGAGACTGCGCCCTTCGACTTGATGACATGATGAAGAAGTTTCGATATGTTATTTATCAATGACCCGATATGACATATTGTGTGACAGTGACGGCGTTAGTAAAGGACACCCGTAGGGCCTAAAATCCACTTTATCGATAGTAAAAGTGGGCCAATTATAACCATAAGGATTCTGTGTTCAAATTTCAGTCCTTCACATTCACCGACACATTGCTTGAGTTGAGTTAATTCTCTACACACTTGTCTGTTTTGCGCCAGTTTCACGGATTTCGTTACTAGATGTACTTTATTTGTACTATCAAAATCTCTGCATTATTTACGCTTGACTGGACATTTCTTACATTCTTTTTGGATTATTTTCATCAAAATTGTTGTGACAGATGTGTTTATTTGACGGAGTTGGAAATACATCAATCTAAATCTAAATCAAATATTAGATCTACGCTATATATTGTATAAAGCCTAGCCCTTGGTTTAAATACTCGTATTCGACTTGATCACTCTAAAACTATAGATACTGCTATACCTCTAGAATCTAGTTCGAAGACATGCTTTAGAATAGTCTAGATCTAAGCAAACAGACTCGGAAATGGCTTCTAGCACTACTATAGGCTTACAGTTTGTAGAAAGTAATGGTCGCCATAAGAGTGAAAAAGAGTTTGATAAAACAGTGAAAATAAGTTTAACTGGTCATGGTTAGGTGAGAAAGACTGTAACGATGAGTTTGCAACTGAGTACATAAGAAACACCATACAAAAGCGTAAACTGACATACTTTGGACATGTGAGAAGGCATGACAACCTTCAAAGAAAGATCCTGGGGGGAATATTACGTTGAAGACCATATCACATGTCTTGCCATTGTTCAAATCCTTCATAATTATTGAAGTTTGAGCAGAAGGAGTCTATGATGCATACATTGTATGATGCTAGGAATGACAGCACGAGCTTTTTGGCAAGGTTTTACAAATTGAACGCATAAAAGATAAACAGCTAGATAGCATTGGCATTAGTGACAAAGAAAAACCACCTGCCAATCAAAAAGACCCACTCAGGTGCCAATGTCCAAGCTATCCTGGACCAAATGAATTGTGAAGACAGAGACAGTTTGGTAACGTTACCAGGAGCATACATTAAAGCAAGAACTCACTGTCTGCAAGTGCAATGAAAGACCAAGCTTCATTTTTCCCCACAGTCAATCTAGACCAGGATGCCTTACAAGTTGCATGCTGAGGTGGATAAATTCCAGCTTACACCACATGAATCAGGTATTACCAATAGCACAAGCCTAGGTAAGTCTTCGGTATAGGTACTAAGGTTTCTATGTTTATGGTAAAAATAGGTGCGAATCCCAAAACGTGTTATATGGTAGGTTTTTATTTTACTGTGAACAATGTAAAGTCAGTACCTACACTTAAGAATTTCCCAAAGACTAGACAAATGGTGGGCACATATCATGCCCCCATACCCTCACTTAAGCAAGCTGGTGAAAGCATGTCTGTCTATTTTCACGTCCCCAAAGTAGAACAATCTTTTTCTATGACGAACAATATACTAGTACCACCAATAGACTGTCAGTGTCCACTTATGGTACTTATCAGTGTGTCAACTACTGTCTTATGTCCAGAAAAAGGTCAACCCTCTATTTATTAAGAATGCGAGATCTAGTTTTTGACAATGTGGACACATCCCTAGTTTTTCACCTGCAAAACAGCTTAACAGAGAAGCTTGGAAACATTATAATCTTAAAGGTAGGGCCCATTTCCAGCATTGACCCTGTTTTAAATTTCATTCCAGTACAAATGTATTTGATTTCTTGCTTAACTTTTCTCCTGACATTAACTTTAAAAGTGAAACTATTTCAATTTTCATTCTGGTATTATTGTTGCCACTTTTTAAATTTTCATTCCACTTCCAGTATTATAGTTGACACTGTTTGAGTTCTCATCCCAGTATCGGATGCATAATGTTTACGACCAATTAAAACATTAAACAATACACCCTGGCTGCTTTTAGCATTTATAATAATGAAGCATTCTGTTGAAGCTGTGTATTGGGGGGGGGGGGGCTATACTTTTGTTTTTTGTAGTAAAGATGTTGTTGCTGTATCATATGACTGTATGAGAGTTTGGCATCGACTTCGAATTTTTTTCGTAAGAAGGACAATTTGAAGTTTATTGGGTTTGGACACTAGGTTAGTGCATGTTGCATATACATGTATATCACTGGACCAATAAACGAGTTATAGTTAATTGTTCAATACGCCATGATGCCGATTGGTCAGCTCAGAGAAAGTAGATACTCCTTATCCTGAAGCCAATCGATCATATCAGAGAGAGAGAGAGAGAGAGAGAGAGAGAGAGAGAGAGAGAGAGAGAGAGAGAGAGAGAGAGAGAGAGAGAGAGAGAGAGAGAGAGAGAGAGAGAGAGAGAGAGAGAGATGTTGTTGAGTTGGTTTAACGTCCAACATCAGCACTATATAGGCTATATTGTGGACGGGCCCCAAGACTGACGTCTGACAATTTTATGTGCTGCCACACAAGAGAGAGAGAAAAAAAGAGAGAGAGAGATAGAGAGAGAGGGAGGGAGAAAGAGAGAGAGAGAAAGGAGACTAGTTAACACACACCTCACCTTACTCCTATTGGTCATATCAGAATACAGATAGAGGAGATACCATACCACATACACCTGATTGATCAAATCAGAGAGAGAGAGAGAGAGAGAGAGAGAGAGAGAGAGAGAGAGAGAGAGAGAGAGAGAGAGAGAGAGAGAGAGAGAGAGAGAGAGAGAGAAAGAGAGAGAGAGAGAGAGAGAGAGAGAGAGAGAGAGAGAGAGAGAGAGAGTAGATGCCAATCTTCATTCTCTTGTCTAATGCGTGATAACAAACTACTTAATATTAATTGTTTTCATCTTCCCTTCACCAATTGAGCAGAGCCACAACTTATTTTCCTACACCTCTCCTGCTCCCTTAGCGCTTAATCTCAAACGCTATAGACAAAAGACGTTGTTCTAAAACCATAAAATAGCTCAAAATCCGAGGCCTCCATAAAAATATGTCAAGTGACCGAAAGGATCGGAGTGAACTCGTTTTAGAGTGATAAGGATAATAGTGATCTATATCTAATAAACCATTACAATAGCTAGTTGAGATTGATACTCGAACTTAGCTACACTGCAACAATGACAAATGATCCAACTGTCAATACTATCTTAATGGTAAAGTTTACTTGGACTCTAATTACAAATTTGTGTCTACTTTGGCTCTATTTTTGGAAGCCTTGCTCAAAGACTCATCTTTCAAACAACGTAGCAGTTTTACACTGAGATAAATGTAGAAGATTAATGACACGCACCTGAAGTAATACATATAACTATTTCTCACCCTAAGAAAGACCCTCTTAACCAAATCAATATTGTAAAATTCTTAAAACAAACTTTAATAAAATACAAAAAACCGCCAAAAAAAAACAAAAACAAAAAAAAACAAAAAAAAACAAAACAAACAACAACAACAAAGAAAAAACTCACGAAGAGAAAGGCAATAGAATCTGGTCGATTTAATGACATGAATCAAAGGCGCTGTATATAATTTTGTACGTAAACATGATGGGGCCATATGAAATCATCTTTAAAGAGATATAATATCAAAACTTAGAAGAAAAAAACAACCTGTATATGGCATCTTTTAGTTAAATGTATCGTACGTAAAAAAATTGTTCACCAACTTCAAAGAATTGATTCTTCAGGTAAACAGTTTTTCTGTTATTGACTTTATAATATTATTCTTGAGCAATGTTCACTCAACGAAATGAAAAAAAAATGAAAGGCATTTGGTAATAAAACATCGCATGTCAATAAAAAGTCTTACTTAATTACATACAACAGTAGATAGATATTCATGTGTAATGTTTAAGTAAAAAAAAAATGCATACAAACGTATATACACATCCTATTTAGGTATAATATACTATATTTTATAGTATAGTTTTATAGTACTCTATATTATAGTAATTCAATGACCGACATTAAAATGTACCGGGTTACTTGTTAACGTGAATAATGGAACTCTTCTGAAATGAAAACAAAAGTCTAAAACTTCCTTTTAGCGTATCATCACAGACTTTTATTATTGTTATACATAGAAATATATGCGTATCATTTATGTATCATTATAGATTGACAAAAAGCATTCATTCTCTTGCATACTCTCGTTGTTGTCCAGAATACGTCATCAACAAAGTAAGTTACATTACATAGCCTGCTGATTTAAATTCGCCTTTTTGCGAGCGAGGTACTGCTCATCAACAAAGTAAGGTACGTTGTATTGGGATTTACTTTGCATCGCATGACGACTTAAACTCGCCTTTTTGCGAGCGAGGTCACTGCTCTAACACACAACCACCAGCGCTCCCTCTTGTAAATGAATAGGTTCAAGTTTTTTCAGGGAAGAAATTAGTATTAAATGTGTTTTATTATTTTAGACGCATTTTAGAGTTAAAAAGTAAAAAAAAAAGATAACATTACTCAGCACGGTTTATTTGATCTATGGAATAGAATTACAACTAAACAGCTTATGTGGTTAAAAGCCAGTTTGTCTAGACACACAATCATTTATATTATATTGTACCGGTAATAAGAATTGGGCCACATTTTTGCTCTCTTATACTTGTTTTCGTTAGGCGTCAAGCACATACCTACATAACATAATTATGCTCATCACATTTTTCATGGATCAAGTTTCCAACGCAAAAAATATGATTTAATGTTTTGCATTGTAACCTAATTGTATCCTTTTAATTAGTCTAGGCATAATACTGTATACCTTACAACGAATCCTAATGAGATTGATTTAAAAAGAAAAACAACAACGACAAAAAAAATCAATAATTATGGTCTAGTCATGAGTTATATTTCATACCTGTTACAACGTACATCCGTTATTGCGAAGTTGGATATACCGGTATCTCTTTTACAACGTCTATACATGTACACCTTCCTTAAGCTTTAAGATTGGATAGTCACACCCTCTGGTTGCATTGTGGGTGGTCAGGATTGTTGGTCTGCCCGGAGACGAATGATTCCATGATAATGCAAGTCAGTGTTATTTGAGTTTGACGTAAGTCTGAAGTCAAATTTTACCTTCCAGGCACACACCTACAAATCCACATAACTGCCTATTTAGTGCTGACATTGGCAGCTAGGCAACAACAAATAGAGAAACGATCACACTTAAAAAATATTAACACACAGTCAATGGGAAAAAATGAAATCATCGTAAATATATTGAATAAAACACGCCCTCTGTTTTGATCTGTCTCTCTCACACATAGCACACTCTACATATGCTCTAAAAAAATATTAACACACAGTCAATTGGGGAAACATGAAATCATAGTAAGTAGTTTGAAGAAAACACGGAAAATGGGCCTACATAATTAGTATATGTCACATTTCACCCTCTCTCCCCCCGCTTCCTTCCCCATGTTTGGTTTCCCCCTTCTATCACAATCCCACTCTCTCTCTATCTCTCTCTCTCACACACACACAATACACTACACATTCTCCTACTCCCTTTTTTACTTCTCTCCTTTCTTTTCCTCATCCCCTATTCTCCCACATCCCAAATCTCCATCTTCCTCATTCTACTCCTTCCACCCCCCCTCTTTTCTCTTCTATTTACCACCCACACTCTCCCCCGCCTGCGAAGGACCCCAAAACGCTTTCTTCGTCGAGTCCAATAATGCATTGTCTCCGTCGCACTCTCTTTTAAAAATATGAGTTACACTGTGTGTAACCCCCCCCCCCTTTTTTTTACATTTTCGCCGCATAACACACCTTCAGCTCTTGCTAGGGCCCCCATCTTTGGCGCTAAGACTAAGAGAGGCCTGGAGGTCCACAGCTTTTGGCGAGTCAACCCTGATCTCCACAGAAGGAGCTGTCATGGCCGCCGCCGGGGAAAGTTGGTCAAGGTCTTGCAGCGCCCTCTTCGCCGCCCGCTCCTTCTCCCAGCGAGAAATCCTGCGCAGAGGGATGCAGGAAATGCCGCTCAAGGCGAACGAGATCCCGGCGAGGTAGAAGGCCGCGTTGTAGTTTCCGTAGGTGTCGCTAAGTGAGCCTGGTGGAAAGGAAGGTGTGTGTGGGTGGAGAGGGGGGGGAGATAGATAAGAGTGAGAGAGAGAGAGAGAGAGAGAGAGAGAGAGAGAGAGAGAGAGAGAGAGAGAGAGAGAGAAGGGTGGGGTGAAAAATTAAAAAAACACTTAATTTTAAACAAATTCTCATACTAACTTTATAATATCGAATCCTAGTTTTATTTCTTTATAATTACACAATTTTCCCCCTAAAAACAGGTAGCTGAGTTTATTTGATTCGTGTTGTTTAGCGTTTGGCTATATTGTGGATGGCTCCCAAGACCAACGTCTCACAAGTTTATTTGGTGTCAAACAAAATCATTGCTCGGATATCATGACTGTTATCTGAGACGGTAACATCTCTGGTAGAATTTTTTTTAGGAAACCCTTGTTTTAATTTTTTCCCAACGCTGTCGCAGTGGGACTCGTCGTCCTTTGAAACCTAAAAGACGCAAAACTAGGAGCGAGGTTCTCTTAACAGAAAAGCCCAATGCTGAATCGGCGCAGAAAACCGATATTATTATACAACATTCATATTGCAATTGTATGTCTATAGGGGAAGGGAAGGGGGGAGGGGTAACCCTGGAACACCGGCTTCTGACACAGGAGGTCTGTGGTTAAACCAACTACAACTACTACAACTACCATAGGGGGCATTCGGTGTCGCTGCATCTACAAGTCGAGGGTTTTAATACCACAAAGTGCAACCATTGTTCGGCCATTTCCACTAAAAGCCTTCTTCTACCACTGTGGAAAAATACCTAAAAACTCCAGATTTACCATAGGGGATACTAGTATTATTAGGTAGCGCTTCCTGAAAATGAGTGTTAAGTCAAATTGACCAGATTGCACAGGCTCACCTGCGATGGGCGCCCCGAGGAAGGCAGATATGCCCTGGCACATGATGACCAGTCCAAAGGCACTGGTCAGTCTGTCCAGGCCCATCAGCTCCACCATGATGATTGACCGGAGCGACACAAACACCGCTGGGAGGGAGGGGAGTATGGGGAGAAAAAGAGAGAGAACGCTGTAAACAATACGGAGAACAGATTGGGAAAGAATGGGTGAGGGTAGACATAAGGAATGAGGATAGAGGTATTGGAATATATATTGGAGTTGGGTCAAGGAACGGAACGAGTATTTGGCGGTAGGACCGTAGTATTTGATTGAACTTTGAAGGTTTTTTTTCTCTGATTGTTGTTTTTTTTTGTCTTTGGGGAGGGGGATGGAGATACAAACGATACAAACCCAGCCCACAATACATGACAATACGGAGCACATCTTGGGAAAGAAAAAGCAGGTTAGACAGAAGGAACGAGTGTACAGGTATTGGAATATATTGGAGTTAGGGCAGGGGTGAGAATGGGGAGATATTTGGTGGAAACGCATTTGACAGTACATATATTTCAATTGAAGGAGGATTTTTCTGATAATTTGTTTGTCTTTGAGGATGGTGGTGCTGGAGGTTCGAAATACAAACCTATCCCACAGCACACCATAGCAGTAATGTCTTGTTCCTAATGTTCCCCTGTTTTAATTGCTGATCTTTCGTTACACGTAGTAATTTCTGATAGCAATCTTACTTAAGAGTAAAGAATAGTACATGGATAGTAAGTACATGTAGTAAAAACTTTTTTGTTCCATAATAAGCACCTTCTAAGTAGTTTGTAAAAACAAACCAAATCAATTCTCCAACATTTGCTTCCTTTCAAAGAGTGAGGACAATGCTTGTAATAAAACACACTTTTTTCATTTCAAGTAAAACTAAAAAACCAATAACATGCAGGTACATACATTTTCTTTAGTTCCCTTTGGCTGCTAGGCGCGAAACTCAACTTGAATGCCTTCTACATGGAAGTCTCTATTTAGAGTTTGTTTTACTTACCAACTGCCAAGCCAAATACACTGGAATACCCTTTGGCTACTATGCACAAATTCAACTTGAATGCTTTCTACAAGAAATTCTCTATTACCTGTTTGTTTTACTTACCAACTGCCAAGCCAAATACACTGGAATAGACCGCAAGTTGGCTGTATGATGAGTAGAAGGGTACGAACATTGTGGCGACTCCACCAATTATCAAGGCGACGTTGTTAATCAGTAGACAATCAGCCCACGGCTGGAGGGATGTGAAGAAAAAGGGTGTATTTAGTACAAGAAAGTTGTAAGTAGAAGAGATTGTCATTGTTTGGGGTTAGGTGGGTGATTATTTATAATGTTAACACATCAGTCATGTTGAATATTTAAGAAGTAGTTGAAACAGAAGTAGCAGTGGAAGTTAAAATAGCTGTTTTAGTAGTAGTAGTAGTAGTAGTAGTAGTAGTAGTAGTAGTAGTAGTAGTAGTAGTAGTAGCAGCAGCAGCAGCAGTAGTAGTAGTTGTTGTAGTAGTAGTAGTAGTAGTAGTAGTAGTAGTAGTAGTAGTAGTAGTAGTAGTAGTAGCAGTAGTAGTAGTAGACGCACCTGATCAGAGAGGAAGCCGACGCCCACCCGGCCTACGGTGTTGGTGATGCCGATGATGGCGATGAGGTAGGCGGCGTTCCGCGAGCCCAGGCCCAGGTCGATGGCGTGTGTCGGCATGTACACGAACGGCACGAAGAATCCTGGGAGAGGATGTGAAGGTGTGTGCGTGCGTGTGTGTGTTAATACAACAGTTGTTTTAATAAAAATTTAATACCCTGATAGGAAGTTTCAGTAAACAGGCGTCATAAATAATTGGTGGTATGTTGATATGAGAAAGATGATTATTCAAGGTTTTTGCTATCAGCAAACTTTCAATGAAAACAAAGTAGAATACAGAGAATAATCCTTAGATCAAAAGAGAGTGTTTGGCCAAAAATGCTTTTTTTCCAATGTCCATATTCTTTGAATAAAAGAATAAAAATTTTGCGGGGTTGAAAATTCAGCTCTTTATCTTTCAGTTACAATGTTTTTTTTTCACCGCGATATAACCTCATTAAGTAAAAAAAACGCAATTCCAATTATTTTTCTGTCTACATAGCGCCCCGAAGTTTTTTTCCCGTTCAGTTTTTTAGTATTTATTTCCCCTTAGGGGCTGTACAGACGAAGGATTTTTTCCATACAAAACGCCGCCTTTGGCCTGTCGACTTGGGCGAAGTACTCTTCCCCCCTTTTCCTAAACCCCCCACCCCCTCCCCAATCTTTGCTAACTCACTGCCCAGGTCGATGGCGTGTGTCGGCATGTACACGAACGGCACGAAGAAACCTGGAAGAGGGTGTGTAGGTGTGTGTGAATAAAAAAAAAGGGGGGGGGGGAGAGGAACACAACAGTTGTTTTATAAAACTTTGATACCCTAATAAGGAGTTTTATGTCAACAGCAGTCATCAATGATTGGTGGTATTGTAATATGAAGAAGAATTTTATTCAAGGTTTTTGCTATCTGCAACTTTTAATGAAATCACGCAATCACTTAAAGCCGAAAACAGATAATAATCTTAAAATCAAGCGAGACTATCTGGCCAACAATGCTAATAAAATCTCACATATCTTTTGAACTAATAGTAATAAAATAAAATAAAAATTGCAAAGTTCAAAATTCATCTTTTTATATAACAAAAAATAAATGTCTATTTCACCACGATATGACCCCATTAAGTTAAAAAAAACGCAACTTAAATTGCTGTCTACATAGCGCCGTAGTTTTTTCCTGTTCAGTTTTTAGTGTTTATTTCCCCTTACCAGCCATACACAGGAAACACGCCCAGCCGTAAATCAGGAAAGTCGGACTCTTCAGCAAGGAAAAGTCGAAAACTTTAGTGAAGGCTTGGCTGAAACTCTCAGCGGCAGACATTTTGGTACTGTTTGTCATGGTAACCGTGGTGCTGAATTCTGCGATGGATGAGTGGTTAGCGCTCTTGTCAGTGCGCGATAATCTGTCCTGGTAGGGAACGAGACTTGAGGTGGGGTCTCTAGGTGGGACCAGCGGAATAAAGGATTTGATTATTTGATTAGCGTTAGAAAGTCATCGTCAAGCCCCCCCCCCCCCCAAACCCCCCCCACACTCTTTTTTCCACCATCCTCCACTTCAGTTTTATCATGAAACATAGTCATAATAAAAATTATCAATATTATCATTTATCTGTATTTCAATTTATATAATTTGAACAATTTTCGGAATAACGGATTTGATTACTTGTAGAAAGTCACCGTCACCCCCCACCCTCCCCCATCTCAAACTGCATCACATCCACTTTTTCATTTTTAGCATCAAACATAGTCATAATATAAATTATCACTGTTTTTCTTTTTTCTTTTTTTTACTCTATAATTATGATTTGAACAATTTTGATAGTCTATATACTTAGCAGAAACGCTTTCTCTATCTCTCTTTGTCTTTCGCCCTCTTCCTCCATATCTAATCTCTTCCTCTATCCCGACCTACCCTCGTCCCTTCCCCCTCTCTTTGCCTACTCCATCCCCTTCCGACGCAAGAGGTCCGTTGTTCGAGTTCCGCTCGGTCTATTTCCTCACGTTCTGGTTGGGCCGGTGTCCGTATAATGTGATCAATTAAGGTGTCGGGTACGCAGCTCTGTGGTCCTGTCCTATATGGGTCGGTGTCAGTATAATGTGA
>RQTK01001472.1:13803-31174 GCA_003991915.1 Elysia chlorotica
AGACGCGTTCGGGGAGACGGATGTATGGGATAGGGGGGGGGGGGGGGAGGGTAGAGAGGCGCAAGAGGTGAGATAATTGTGCGGAATATACGTGTAGAGGGCAAGAGATGGTATTGATAGAGATATATAGATATGATAGATAGAGTGATACATGCTGGGAGACTCGTTCAGGGAGACGGATCTATGGGGTAGAGGAGGGGGGGAGAGGGGAGAGTAGAGAGGCGAGAGGTGAGGTATTTGAACGGAATATACATGTAGAGGACAAGAGAGGGTGTGGCGAAATACATCTAGAGGACAAGAGAGGGTATATATATATACATGTAGATAGATAGATACAAGATAGAGTGACACAGGGTGGGTGGAAGGTAGAGAGGTGTTAGAAAGTTAGGGAGAGAGAAAGACATCAGGGGTAGAGAGAGCCATTGAGGAAAAGGTGAATTTGTGTAAAAGAGAGATAGAGGAGAGGGACAGAGAGAGAGGAGAGGGATAGACAGGCATATAGATAGATAGATAGATAGATAGATAGATAGATAGATAGATAGATAGATAGATAGATAGATAGATGGATGGATGGATGGATGGATGGATGGATGGATGGGTGGATAGATAGATAGATAGATATAGCATTTCCAGATATGTTTATGTCCATGAATTTTCAAGGGTTTGTTTACTATCGCGTGTCACTGACCTAGTTCTCTTGTTGTGGTGCAGCTTCTTGTTGAGGCGCTGTATTCCGGGGCTGGGTTCGGAATCCACGGGGGACCCTGTGGCTGACAGCATGAGAGCTTTCCCGCTCGGCCCTTCCTGGGGGAAACAAGCAGGAGAACAGGGGAGAAAATAAAGGGCGAAATTGATTTAGGCTAATTTTTCCTGTGGACGAAATATTGAGAACAGAAAAGAAATTAAATGGTAAAATGAGAAGAGAGGAGAAAATAAAGGGCGGAATGAATATAGGCTGACCTTTTCGGTGGAAGAAAGAATGACCACGGAACAGAAAATAAAATAAAGGGCGAAATGGATATAGGCTGACGTTTTCTGTGTACAGAAGAATGAGATAACAGAATCTTATTATATATTTGTGAACTGTAGAAAGTATTAACAACAACAACAACAACAACAACAACAACAGACAACAACAACAACAACAAAAACAACAACAACAACAACAACAACAACAACAACAACAACAACAACAATAACAACAACAACAACAACAACAACAACAACAACAACAACAACAACAACAACAACAACACCAAAATCACCAACAAACAAAAAACCACCGCCACCACCACCACCAACAACAACAACAACAAAAAACAAAAATATCCTAAAGTGGCCCAACGATAGAGCGCTTACCGCAAAGGTGGAAGCCTGCACGCCTGAACCCTGAGAAGGCGCGACCTCGGACTCTATGGACACTCCCGAGTCTGTGTTGTAGGTTTCCGAGCTGTCCGGACTGGTCATCTCGATCGGTTTGTAGAACATGGCGAACACCACCCCGTTCAGGACCAGTCCAGAGATGCAATGGGGACATATGCAGGGGAGGGGGCAGGTGGATAGTGGATAGGTAGACGGGTAGACAGGTGGACAGATAGAGAGGTCCAGGCGTTAATGATTCAATAACGTTTTTGTGGTGAGTAATTATTTTGATAAGGCATGGTTAACCACGGTAAAAAGGTAGACAGATGGACATATAGACAGGTGGACAGGTTCAGATCTCAGCGTTTCAATTACATTTATGTGGTTAGTTAGTTTTTTTTATAAGGTTAACCATGGTTTTATTGAATAAGGAGGAGAAGCAAAAAAGTAAAAAAAAAAAAAATTGGAACGAAACACAAGAAAAACCCAACACGAAAAAAGGACAAACAAAAAAGACGCTAAAGATACTTGTTGTGGTGCAGCTTCTTGTTGAGGCGCTGTATTCCGGGGCTGGGTTCGGAATCCACGGGGGACCCTGTGGCTGACAGCATGAGAGCTTTACCGCTCGGCCCTTCCTGGAGGACACAAGCAGAAGAACAGGGGAGAAAATAAAGGGTGAAATGGCTATTGATTTCCTATATTTGTGGACAGAAGAATAAGAAAACAGAGATGTAGTTGGGTTGGTTTAACGTCCAACATCAGCCCTATTTGCACTATATTGTCGACGGGCCCAAGACTGATGTCTGACAATTTTATGTGCTGACACACACGAGACAGGGCGGAGATACCATGATTCTTGTCTTAGCTGGTCACATTAAACCGACACGGACACAACTAGGAGGGGGCGAGATAGTCAGGGCTCGAACTACGGACCTTTTGCGTCGGAAGCCTATGTCCTACCCCAGGATCAACGTACCCGTGGGCAGATGAGGAAATGAAAGATGAAACGATTATATACTTTCTGTTACTTGGGTGAGCAGAATGGAAAAGGCACTTAGATATTAAAACATCTTAGTTTCCTAACATCCAACCTGGGCAACTAGACTAAACCAAACCGTTATATTTGAGGAATAGGTAATAAAGACAGTATGTGGGCTCTAGGAGAGATTCGAACTTCGGACTTGATACTCATCATTTCAGAAAACTACTGGCTAACCTACCTTAATTGCCTGTTGAGAATGGACTATATCAAGCAACTGCCAGACGCCAATTTTTGGGCCCGTCCACAATACGCCCTTAAGAGTGCTGGTGTTGGACGTTATACTGATTCAACACAACTTAACCAACCAACCAGGGGAAGAGTAAGGATTAAGAAGCGCCATTAAGCCAGTTGCTTAGTGCTTTCGACTAAGTAGCAGAAAGTTTAACGTTTAAAACTCAACTGCGGGAAACTTTGAGGACGTAAAACTAACTGTACGTGACACAAGAAGGAACTTCATGCAAGAAGAAAAAAATCATCAACGAACCGCAAAAAGAAATGAAATACCAGCAACCAACAAGACAACAGCAAAACAATAACAACCGATAAAATAGCAACAACCAAAACAACACCACCACCACCACCACCACCAAAAAACAAAAACAAACCAAAGTGGCCCAACGATAGAGCGCTTACCGCGAAGGTGGAAGCCTGAACGCCGGAACCTTGAGAAGGCGCCACCTCGGACTCTATGGACACTCCCGAGTCTGTGTTGTAGGTCTCCGAGCTGTCCGGACTGGTCATCTCGATGGGCTTGTAGAACATGGCGAAGACCACCCCGTTCAGGACCAGGCCAGAGATGATCCAGGTCGCTGGGGGACAGAGGCAGTGGGGGGGGGGGGGGGGGGGGGGGGGGATACAGGTTGACATGTCCAGATGTCAGTGATTCAAAAACGTTTTTGTGGTTAGTAATTTAAAAAAAAATTATAATTCATAATTAACCATGGCTTTGTTAAGTTGAGGAGGAGAAGCAAAAAGGCAAAAAAACCCCAAAAACAATGGATATTAAAGATCAAACGAAACAAAAAAAAACGCACCACATAAAGAACAAACTGCTACTGCTCTTGCTTTTGTTGCTGTTACCGCTGCTTCCGCCGCCGCTACCACCATCGCCATCACTCCCCACCCCACTCCCTCAAGTTTTATTAAAAGACAGTAAATAATTGCAATTATTATCATCAGTCTCCTAAGGACTTCCATCACAGAGCGGACATGTCGGTAATCGCCTTTTTATGCACATAATTATTGTGGTTTTTTTTCGCCCATCTCTGGTTTGCGATATTTTTCTCCAAGTGTCGCTAAAAGGATAAGGAAATCAAAGTTTCTGCAGTGACACAAAAAATAATTTCCACGTGGTTTTTGTAAAAGTCAACACTTTTTTCAAACGGTTTACCGTGTGTGTCAATGTTGGTATGATTTCGCTATTTGAGACAAAAACATAGTAATAACTAAGCAGTAGAATCCTTACTCTGCCTCTGTATATTGCATAAAGTAAAATCGCCAAACAATAATTGTTGACCAGTCTACGATATGGCATTGTTGCTGATTGCATTTTTAGAAACCAACAAAACAACAATTCCCATAAAAAACATCACAAAAAACAGAGAGACCAAGAACGAAAGAGAGTGATAGAAGGGGATGGGAGGGGGGTGGGGGTGGGTAGAGGTAGGTAGGTATAGGGAAGAAGAGAGAGAGAGAGAGAGAGAGACAGACAGACAGACAGACAGACAGACAAACAGACAGACAGACAGAGAGAGAGCGATTACTTACCTCCTCTCCACCCAAACTCTTCCAGAAGGTATTCGCACAAAGGGGCGAAGCAGAAAGCTCCTATGCCTGAGCCGCAGCACGCAATACCAGTAGCAAGCGCCCTCCGCCGCTCAAAGTAGTACCCGACCATAACGATGGCGGGCAGATACATGAGCCCGAAGCCAAATCCTAGTTGTTTTCACACAAAAAAAAGAATGATTGCATTATAACAGCATACTTTAATGGTAAGAACATGAATTATCTTTGCGCTTTAAAATAAATTTATGATGGTAAATAATAAATTGAAAAGTGTGCTATGATCGGCAAAATCGACCATCAACAAATTCTACATGTTCCATTGATGGGATTTAGCATGGCTATGGGGGATAGCATACATTATTGCCTATGCAGAATGACACCCCCCCTCAACCCTCCAAGTTACTCACTCACTTCTTATCCATGTTGCTAAGGGATTTATTTAATGAAACAGAAAATTCTAGTACATTTTATCACCAGGACTGTAAACATTAGATATTGCATTTAATGGTTTTGAATCAAGAGTATATAACTAATTCTGTCGACTCTATGATTAAAAAACAAACAAACAAAAAGCAGAAACATTAAATATCAAATCATAATGATTTAATAGTTATGTGTACGCAAGAGAGTTTAATACCTACACTTTCAACTTACAGGTAGTGATAAAAACAGAGTTTAATCATTTTTTACTGAATGATGTTTAAGTATTAACCTCAGTAGGATGACGGCTTTGCATGTCTCTATCACATTCTTCAGAAAACAATTTCGTGTTTGATTTCTTCTCTCAAACAATCTATCAATGTTTTCTATTCATTTGGGTCAAATTGGCATCATGCAAGTGACGAGGTAATTTTTTAAAATATTGCATATATCCTTTGAATTATTTTTCAGACACTACGTAAATCTATGTGTCATAAAGTAGGCTAAAGATAGTTTTTTCCCATTCATGTGACGTGTCACGCTTTCTTTTTGTGAAAATGAAGTAACAAAATCTGATTCTAGGAAAGTGAAAGACGACACTCACCTCCTAGAAAGCCGTACGTGAAGATCAAAGCTCCGAGCGATCTGGAGTAGGTGCTGATGAAAAAGCCGAAGAATGCGACAATTGCCCCGGCTGTAACAACCTTCTTACAGCCGAAGACATTCACCAGCGCGCTAACTACTGGACCTGAAAAAAAAACATACGGGGTTATAATAAATGTTGAGTGAAGGAGAGGAACAGAGAGGGGAGAGAGAAAGAGAGAGAGAGTGAGAGAGAGAGAGAGAGAGAGAGAGAGAGAGAGAGACAGAGACAGAGAGAGAGACAGACAGAGATGAAAGAGAGAAAGAGAGATAGAAAGCGAGAAAGAGAGAAATTACTGAAGATAAAGATGTCTCTTAACGTCCAATGTTAACACTTAGTCTAACTCGCGGATGTGCTCAAAGACAAATATCAGACGATTTTACGTGTTGCCACACCGACACAGGGCGGTATACATGTACTGTCTCAGCCAATCACAGGGACTGAAACTTTGATCTAACCAAGCCTGCATGGAAACAGCCCAAGTTTACATCAGACTCTTTACCAAGGCTCCTCAATTTTTGCACACCCTTATCCGGGAATACCCGAATGTTTTTAGGCGAAAGTAATAAAGATCAATAAACAGAAAGACGTGAACTTCATTTTGGAGTGAGGCAAGTCTCTCCGTATTGTTAAAATTTATAACGTTGAGTTGTGGGACTCTC
This sequence comes from Elysia chlorotica, assembly GCA_003991915.1. NCBI lineage: Eukaryota > Metazoa > Mollusca > Gastropoda > Plakobranchidae > Elysia > Elysia chlorotica. Next base: position 19,718 of record RQTK01001472.1, read on the forward strand.
TCTTGTGTTTATTGAAGTATTTGTAGTTGTAGTTGAGTTGGTTTAACTTCAAACATCAGCACTATATAGGCTTTATTGTGGACGGACCCAAAGAGTGACGTCTGACAATTTTATGTGCAGGGATACCATGACTCATGTCTCAGTTGGTAACTTTAGACTGACACCGACCCAACCAGTTGAGGGTGATGTCGCCATGGTTCGAACCACGGACCTTTTGCTCTTGGAAACCGATGTTCTACCCCAGGACCACCGCGCCCCCGTTTTTTGACGCAAATTAAAGAAAAGTTCTTTGAAAGAGTTAGTGAGTGAGTTAGTGGCTAAAATAAACATATATCTTTAAAGAGCTCGGTGGTCTATGGGTATAGAAGATGTAATCTTTAAATAGCAAAGCAATTCATTGCCAAGCACTTTTAAACCACTGTTTAAATCCCGAAAAGCATTGGAATTATTGGTGCTTTTTTATCATTGTCACCAAAAGACACTCCCAGTATCTAATGAACACTTTTTAAAACTTTTGTTCAAAACAACTGAAAACTGTGGTCTGTCTCCACCAATATTCAGGTTTCTATTCTGGGAGAAATATAGACAGACAGACGGACAGACAGGAAAACGTCAGACATACAGACATGCAGACAGATAGACAGATATGCAATGCGCAAACAGGCAGAAGGATAGACAGACATACAGGAATTCTAATCATTGATGACCACTGATTAAAACTTTTGTTCAAAACAATATAATAATTCAGGTATCACAGTGGAAAAAAAATAATTTTAACCCCTGCACTTTGCCACACTATAACTTGAACTGATTTAGGACAGCTCATCAAATTGTTATCCTTGTAAACCCAAACCAATTTTCTAATAAGCTTTTTTATAGCAGTAAACATAAGTAATGAGGCGTGCCAAGAGACACCTATTTCATCCACCTATTCATTTCAGTCATCCTGTTTTATCTCATTCCTTACTTATTATACACTATCAAGATTTTAGACCTTTAGACCTGTACATTTAATAATTGTAGAGTTTATTGACATTTCTGACGTTTTCAAATATAGCCTTTACTCCATTTCTGCACCCGTTTTTAAATGTGAAGAAATTAATGGAATTGTCACCCTTCTGTAAAAATGAAAAAAATACTAAGAAAAAAATTCAGCTATTCGTCAAAAGTCTGAGGCGCACAGTGGCCCTGGCGATGAACATGGGCTTCCTACGCAAAAGGTCCGGGTTCGAGCCCTGGCGATTGCGCTCCCTACTGGTTGGGTCTGTGTCAGTTTAATGTGATCGGCTGAGACAGGAGTCATGGTATCCCCGCCCTGTCTCGTGTGTGGCAGCACATAAAATTGTCAGACGTCCGTCTTGGGGTCCGTCCACATTTATAATCTATATAGTGCTGACGTTGTACGTTAAACCAACTCAAATAACATCTTCAAAAGCCTATCACATATTGCGCCTTAAACCCCTTAAACGTGAGAGAGTTACACGTATACAGTTAAAAATGTAGTTCTAGATATAAAAACAGAATTACTAACTAGAACTCTAGGACTTGATAACAGCTCTGCTAGATCTAGATCTAGATAAAGTCCCAAAGTGCAGAAAGCTGGCGACGATACTCTAGATAATATATTCACAAAATGCAGATTGCCTACTTGTTTTATAAAATCACATCTGAGCGCATGAAAGATAACATACCTGTTGTGTTGATCAAGCAAGATCACACGCTTCAATTCAGATACCGTATAGACCTTTATCCTAGATCTTGATCTATCCATTGTTGGAAACAACGGATAGTTAGAAGCTAATGATAGACAGATCGCCGAGATCGGTGTTGTTTGGACGCATAAAGACAATAACAAACCACAGTGAATTGATATTGTGGATCATTCAGATAGACTACCGATAGTTAACAAAGAAATGTGTATCAGTTAAATATTAACATCTCGTCCGGTTTTCTAATGCGCACTTCTTTTTCTCGATTCACTAATTTCATAAAAAAAAAAAAAAAAAAAAAACAACCAACAAAACAACACGTAGCCGTAAGGCGATGTTTAACTCTACTTTTGCGATAAGTGCCGAGGTTGCCTAAAGGGTCACATCAAGAAACGCAAATAAAATTACAATTTAAAAAATCTAATGAAATATCTTTCGGAATAAATAACTTAAAATAGCGAAATTTAACGAAATAATTGATATCGAAAGCAAAACGAGTTTAGCGGTACAAGTACTTTCATTTTGAATCTAAAAAAAAGTCTTGTTATAATAATATATCAGAACTCGAAACTTCAGTATTGAAAAAAAAACCGTACTTTCGTTTTGAAAAGGAAAGCAGCGTAGCCTCGTTTTCACACTTTTCGTTTTTTAAACAACGGTAGTGCTGAACGGGTTTTGCATTTTTTTAATCGGGAAAATCCGATGCGCCACTTATCCGCTTCCACGAATAGTCAGGTGTGTGTCTTCTGAGAAAGAGAGAGTGAGAGAATGAGAGAGAGAGAGAGAGAGAGAGAGAGGGAGAGAGAGAGAGAGGGAGGTAGATAGAGAAAGAGACAGGCAGATAGGCAGAAAGACAAACAGACACACAGACTGGTAGGCAGGGAGACAGACAGATATATACAGACATGCAGACAGAAAGTGAGTGAGAGAGAGAGAGAGAGAGAGAGAGAGAGAGAGAGAGAGAGAGAGAGAGAGAGAGAGATACAAATAGCGATATACAGGTAAAACAGCCAGCCAGTCAGACATGCATGCCTACATACAGACAAACAGACAGGTAAACAAACAGGCAGACAAACAGATATACAGGCAAAAACACAGACATACAGACATACTGAAAGACAAGTATATAGGCAGATAGACAGATATAGACAAACATAATCTAGTACACTATAGGCTATTGCACCATCCACCGATTGCGAGGTGGGTCATGTTCTCTACTGAGCCCACCCAAGACAGGCATGCAAACAATCAGACAGACATGAAAAACAGACAGACAGACAGACAGACAGACTCACACCCAGAAAGTACAGTTACACAGACAAGATCTAGTACACACTGTATATGTAATGCAGCACCCACCTACTGCCAAGTAGGCCCCATTTAGCACAGGGCCTATCCAACACACACACACACACACATTGACACACATAAAGTACAGTTACATAGACATGACCTAGCACACATTTTAGCACAAAGCCTACTCGAGATATCGCCAACAAGCAGAAAAACAAAAGGACACACACACACACAGAAAGTAAAGTTACACAGACATGACCTAGAACACACTGATGAAGCACCCACCGACTGCTAAGTAAGTCCCATTCAGCACAGAGCCAATCCAAGATGTCATCAACAGACAGGCAAACAAACAGCCAAACAGGACACACACACACACACACAAATATGACCTAGTACCCACCGACTGCTAAGTAAGTCCCATTCAGCACAGAGCCAATCCAAGACGTCTCCGACTTGCTGCCGCCAAACTCCTTGCGGAACTCGTCGAAGAATATCCCGAACGAGAAGCAAACCCCGTCCACCAACATGCTGATCGCGAAGGAGGAGAACACGACCACCCAGCCCCAGCCCCCGTCGGGCGGGGTAGCCACGCCCATTGGCTGGTACCTCTCCCTGGCTCTAGCAACCTCCCGCGGGTCATTCTTCTTCCTGTTCTCGTTGCTGTCTAGGATGGTCACAGTTTTGGCATGCGCACTAGGCGGCCCGAGGTCAAGGCCGGCCGTGTCGTCATTTCCGTTTCCGGTACTGGCGGGGTCACTTCCGCCCTGTTTGCCATTGAGGAGCGGCTCCGTCGCGGTCTGATCGTCTGGACTGTGACTTTTGCTGGATGCGCCATTTTGGTTGTTCATCTGAGGAGGGAAAAAGTGGGCAAATACATATTTTTGTATTGATCGAATGATGCACGGTTTCAGAAGTTCTACGTCTAAAATCTCGATAATAGAACACGAAAACTGGGTAAACGATACATAAAGACAACAAAGACAAAAAATAAAATCCATATGTGTACAAATTCGGTGTATCCTCTAAGTCTTGTTGAGTTCCCGAAACATACTTTACTGAACTATTTTGTCTGGAAGCTAACGGAACCGGTACCCGGACAGGTACATTAGACTCCGATCCGACCCAGTTACCGGTACATTATGTCCCGGTTCTCCTTCTCTACACTCACTGTTGCACCGATGTAATAATGAAATGCTAGTACGTTTCTAGATCTATGAACACGACCTGTGTCAACACACTGTACAATCAAGGTGTCGAATTTCATAATAGTTGCTTTATCTAGCCTGACAGTGGCGCGTCCAAACTTTTTCCTTTCATGACCTTCATTTGTAGAGAGTCTCAATTACATAGAATGCCGGTATACATCTGAATTTCACCGATAAAAAAGGTTGCATGAAGAAATTTATTTCGCGATTTCAGATCTGTGCATTTGCGAAAAACGTTTTTATTATGTCCCAGGCCTTAAGCTGTGAAGTTGTCGATTCGATCCCAGTTTAGAACGGCGGAAAGCGTAGTTCCATAACGATACGATTGATGTGAGTACTATTAAGTTCAATGACCTGGTGTCCCCAATCTGTATTTGTGCTGCAGCATGTGGAGGGGAGAGAGGTGGCCCTTGGGATAGCCGAGGTTAAAGGTCCGTGGTTCGAGCCCTCGCTCCCTACCGATTGGGTCGGTGTCAGTTTAATGTGAACGGCTGAGACTGGAGTCATGGTATCCTCGCCATGTCTCTTGTGTGGCAGCACATAAGATTGTCAGACGTCAGTCTTGGGGCCCGTCCACAATATAGCCTAATTAGTGCTGATGTTGGACATTAAATTAACTCAACTCAACACAGCATGCAGATTTGCCTAACTTTAGCAATGTAACCCGTAAGCAATGTAGCTGAGGTTTGATATTAACAAACCAACTGACAAACCAACTAATTTAAAACAAACAAAAATACTTCTTTGATAAATAACATTTTATAGCTTAAAAAAAGATTTAGAATTGATAGTCTATTCTTTCATTGCCTATAGTTGTCAGCTAAAACGACTTATAAAAATCAAACCCTACTTAGATAAAATTGGGTCATTAGTGAGGTTAATGCAATGTGAATTAGACGTTAGGAAATACGCTAGAAAAAATCTAGCACTGTATCAATATGTTGAGATAAGGGTTTAATCAATATTACTGTTGATTCTCATCTTTTATAACTGGTTGGTTTGCTGTGCTTCTATAGATAACCTCGAGGGTTGGACTACTAACACATTTAATGACACTTTACAGGGCCAAAGCACACAATGTAATGATAATTAAACACAGTCGGTTTTGTCAGAAGCAAGCGTCATGATCGCATCTGATAACAACTCCCGATATATGTGCCAGTCACACTACACAGGTATCAAAAAACATTAAATACAAATTGCAAGATTAATATATTTATAAAGAAGAGAACCAATACATCTAGATAATAAATTAGGAAAGCTTAAAAATACTAGCAATAATAAAATGTTACATGGCCAATTATTGCAAAAATCTATAACCCCCCCCCCCAAAAAAAAAAAAAAGAAAAAAAAAAAGAGTATCAGTTTTATGATTTTCCGCACGGAAGACAGGACAGGAAGACCTGAACCCCTGTCTTAGCCGTTTACACCATGTTGACACCAATCCAGACAGTAGGGTACGAAATCGGACAAATAAAATTTTGACCAATCGTAGGATTTCAACCAAGGGGCTTCCGACCTGGAGACCAACACTCTACCACATTAGCCAGTTGGCCCCCGGCCCACATAAACAAAGATTATGCGATGATGTAAAAAATTATACTTTTAGTTGAGCCTCCATAATCTGCTATCGATGTATCTTTGCTATTGCTATTGTTACTTTATTACGTTTATGCGGGTGGCTGAACAACATTTTTAATGAGCAACCATACCATAGAGGAGATCTCCCATTAGTTATTTTTAGACATAGGGGAAAACAAATGTAATGCTAAATGGCCTTCTTTTTATTTTGTAATTAAAAATCTTGAGTTTGTAGGCTAAATTTCTAATTACCTTCTAAATAATTATAAAGTATCTCTTTTTCGACATAGAAAATAGCTTTAGCATTGTTCGTCCTTTTAGTAGGACAAAAAGGTTTGCTACCAGCAGAAACAAAACCATAAAAGACAAACTAGTTATCGAGATAAGATCTGGAGTTTAAAGACACGCCATGAAATATGTATACCCAGCTAAATACAACACCACATGACAAAAACAACATGGGTTTGAATATTGGACGGATCAATGAGTTTTTGTTAGAACTTTTGTGTCAGAAACTTTGATCTTGTTTAGTACAGCCATCTGGCGCTCGCTGTTTTCGTTTTGACATCGGCTTCCGACGCCATTGGGTCCGTGTCAGTTTAATGTGACCGGCTGAGACAGGAGTCATGGTATCCCCGCTCTGGCGTTTCCACCCCTACTAGATGGGTCGGTGTCAGTTTAATGTCACTGTCAGTTTAATGTTTACTCTCTCGGACCAATACGCGATATCAAATATAAAAAAAACCCTAAACCAAAACATCAATAGATAGAGATGGGCTAGCCAACGAGTCAAGATCTGGACTTTAACGACACGCAACCATACTTAGACACCCCACTAACTACAACATCATATGATAAAAATAACTGTGGTGATTATTCATGCTCTTCGTTGAGAAATCAGAAGTCAAATACCGGTACCTACAGCCACTAATTACAACATCACAGCCATGATAAAAACAAAAGTGATAATTTATGCCTTTCGTTGAGAAATCAGAGGTCAAATACCTTTGATACCAGTCCAACCAAAGTGCGAGGCAGTGAATGTTAACCAGTGAAGTGCCGTTCGGACTTTTGTCAACATTACTCAAGCATGAAGTGAATTACTTTAAATCTAAGTTGCTGGGAATCTAAAGGGTATATTTCATTTAAACAACTTTCGTTTTATAAGGTTCTTGTTAAACAAAGAAAAAAAACTTTGGGGAGCGCAAAACTGTTTTTCTCAGAAGCCAGTCACTTCAACATATTCAAATACGATTTTATAAGACTTTAAAAACATTTTTTAAGATTCTTATAAAATCTGTGTTTAGCAATATTTAACGAACTTCAAAAATGTGGTTGAAAAACTTACATGTACAATAGCCATCGTTCCGGGAACATAATCCAGACTTTGCGATTAATTTTATGAAAAACTATACCAAGTGAATCATAGTACAGCTAAACAAAAGCTTGAATCCAAATACAGATGGGAACAATACTTTATCTGGATACAGCTAAGAATAAACTTAGCTGGTATCCAAGTAGGCAACAGTCGGAAAGCAACCTTATCCCAAAATCAACTGGCTAGTAAGAAGTAGCAATTAGGCTACAACCAGGATACAATCTTATCCCAACATCAACTGGCAAGATCCATGGATGTCTGGACTAAGATTCACTGCGAGGGTTTGAAATCCGAAAGACACAAAGAGTTTGAAGATTGCGATGTCAGGGCTGCAACATCAGAATGATTTGCTGCGGGCTTATGTTCCACAGGGAATCAAGAGGCTTAAACTAAAACTAAAACAAAACCGATGCGGCTCTCATCTATCCACTGCTATCCACTACTGCCTAACATTACAAACTGTCGAGCATGGGTCTAGGACAGGGCCCTGCTTGCAATCTCTGAGTGTGGTTTAGAGTTAGCTGTGCATCCGACTCAAGTCGCTCTTCAGAACGGGAGAGCAGCCCAAGCTATCGTGTCAGGGCGATCGTCAATGGTGATCGTGATAACCAACGATATCTGGTATAAGTGCACGGATATTGACGTGTCGTTTGTGTTAGAGATAATACAAGATAAAAAAAATTGGGAAGAGATAGGTCAAGAAGAGAGGGAAAGGGAGAGGGAGACAGACAGTCAGGCAGACAGACAAAGAGAGAGAGAGAGACAGAAAGAGAGAGAGAGAGAGAGAGAGAGAGAGAGAGAGAGAGAGAGAGAGAGAGAGAGAGAGAGAGAGAGAGAGAGAGAGAGAGAGAGAGAGAGAGAGAGAGAGAGGGAGAGAACAATAGAAAGAGAGCTCTATGTGAGTTTCAAGTTCACTGCCAGAATTCAAACTGAGAATTTCTTCCACCAAAATCATTATCAAACTAACGCTCTACCGACTGAGCCATCTCCCTTTCTATAATAATCAAACCCCTACCTAACCTCACGACTTTGAGTAGGATTGGTCTACACTAACCAGACATCCAGACATGATGACAACTCGGAATCTCCTCTTAGGGCCGTAAGTACAACGTCACAGAATCTAACGACTCGTCATGAGCCTTCTCATTCCCATAACGTTACGACAAGCTGTAAGCTACAGAGGCTTTGTACTTACGGCCCCTTATACCATCCGTGCGCTATCTTAAATTCCAACTTCAATAGACCATAGAAATATAAAGAAAATCGTGTTTTTCTTCCTGCCCAAGCCCAAATCTGAGAGTTTGTACAATGCGCTGTTAAGTCTTAATGTTGAAATTCATTGATTTATTAATTCATCAAGCACAGGGTCAATATCAGACGTAGGCGATAAATGAAACCCACTAATCTCGTTGTTCAGACATAAACAATTCTAAATTTCTCTTGTCTTTATTGGTTGCCCAACTGCGTATTACACCTAAACAGCTTCTCCTTTGTATACCGCTACATCGTTTATCATCTATTTATTCAGTTAAGGCTGAATATCCTATTATACTTTTGCATTGATTTAGACACTGGCGATTGCATTCCCTACAGGTTGGGTCGGCGTCAGTTTAATGTGCCCGGCTGAGACAGGAGACATGGTATCCCCGCCCTGTCTCGTGTGTGGCGGGACATCAAATTGTCAGACGTCAGTCTTGGGGTCCGTCCACAATATAGCCTATTTAGTGCTGATGTTGGACTTAAACCAACTCAACTACTGGTTGGGTCGGTGTCAGTGTAATGCACATAAAATTGTCAGACGTCAGTCCACAATATAGCCTATATAGTGCTGATGTTGGACGTTAAACCAACTCAACAACAACAACAACAACAACAACAACAACAACAACAACAACAACAACAACAACAACAACAACAACAACAACAACAACAACAACAATACAACAACACAACTAACGTTACACCAACTCAACAACAGCAACAACCTCTACTTCTTTTATCATCTATTTTTCCAGTTAAGGCTGAATATCTTATTATACTTTTGCGTCGATTTAGATGTTAAAATAGCGAATATACATTCATAAAGACAGACCAGTACCAATGGTGTAACCCGGACGGACCCTGCAACATGTATTGGTCACTCTCAATGAACGTGCCTGGTCCCTGGGCCTGCCCTTGTGGTCACTTGAACTTCCAGATAATACTAACAACAGGTGATACCACTGTACTCCTTACTCCACACACTTACTCGAACTTTGACCCCGCAAAGGTCGCTCTGCTTCACTCGCCCAAAATGCCAACACACAGTCTTTTGATGATAAGAAATTGTTCTTTTCTTCTTTATCGTACGTGTGGAGTTGGCAATGGGAAAAGAGCTAAAAAGGGTCTAAATGTTACCAGTTTAAGCAGACCAGAACAAAATCAACATCAGCAAGAACAGCAAATAAATAAATTATTTAAAACGCAAAGGTATTTTGACATTAAACTTCAAGCGCGAGTGTATCTTATCAGGCTTTCCTTTATAATCTCCCGTAAAACACAACAAAAAATTTGTTCTCATCTATGTTTTAATATCAAAATCTGGTAATCTATCACCTTTTATGTGATGATCACTGATATGAAGTTAACCGATTTTCGCCAATCCTTGCCTCAATAAAAAAAGGTCGGTACGACTCAAGTATTTTCAGTCCTGCCTGTTTAATCGAATCTGAAAATATTGCACTGGGTCCACGATTCAAGTATTTTTAGTCCTGCCTGTTTAATCGAATCTGAAAATATTGCACTGGGTCCAGGCTACGAACAAATTGAGAACAAAAGATGCTCGAGCTAAGAAGAATTTGTGTGATAAGCTTGTCGTGCAGATGAGTCAGTTAGAAACTAAAACTTACACATTTTGGAATGACATTCTCTGAATGTTAGGCGTAACGTCAAAAGTCCACAACACATTTAAATGATCAGATTATCAGATTTGCTTTCATGAAGCGTTTGAAAGTTGTGGGGTTTTTTTTGCCTACATACTCGACTCGTTTCCATAAGAAAACAGGTGAAATGAAACTGTTGGGTTTAAACTTACCGTCACATTTTTATAGAGGCATTAATTTAATTGTAAGGGTGCCACTTTTGACTATGGCTAAGCAAAGTCATCACAGCTTAGTTCCTCTAATGAAATTTAGAGCAGAGAGCTGTCGTTCGGTAAAGGAGAAGTCAGTAACATCTTTAAATTAAAGATGTAAATCGTAATTAGATTTATGTATCGTTTTAACTTTTTAGATGTCTCTAAAATGTCTTATGATGAGATCGAGATCAAAACCACAGCGAAAAGAAATAAGTTTTGTAGTCGCACACAAGACCGTGATCTAGACATTTCTTAAGTGGCTAAGCAGGGCCTGCATTTCAATTTTCCAAATATCTTTCTAACGAAGAATCAAGAGACAAAAAAAACCGCGTAGAGTGTAGAGTCATTACGCCAACATTGACAAGTAATTGGCGCCACACTTGATATTGGAGACTTTGCGATAAAAGGGTCGATAACCAACACGAAGATGATAGCTAAGGGAATCTGTACCGGCGGGCTTTCACAGTTATCACACATAAACCTTTAGTATCAACAACTCAAAACATGTGAAAAATCGGGTGAACTGTTTTATGATCTAAAATCGGTTAGAAGGGACAGCCACAAACCTAGGTTGAGCTTGAGACCAACAGATAAGACAAGTAGACAACGACACATTTTAGACTGATGATTTGGACGGGGATCGAACCCGCACCTTGTACTCGGCACCTATTCGCCTTGCCAAGGGGAAGATCAGTGTGCTTAACCACTCTGCCATCGGCTTTGGTAAGACACAGATCTACATCCGAGTTTATTTTTTCGTATCCTCAAGAAGCAAGGTTTTTGACTCCTCGTAGTTTTAGCAGTCAAGTTTTCCAAACTCACTCACTCACCCGAGGCAGTGGTGGTTAGGTAGGGCCTAGCGTTGATATCCCAGTGTGGGCAGGGATAAAGATGCGATATACCACGACGCTACAATCCTAAACTTACGTAGTTAATGAGCAACCATGCCTAACGGGAGATATTATGTCATCTGTTATCATTACGGAGAATGCAAGGCCTGTACTGCGAGTGGTATCAGTGTCGCCAGCCCAGCCCCGCTGTTTGACAGGCCAGAGATAAAGCAAACATGTCTACAATGCTCAGATTCCTCAAAACAGTGTCCTAGAGGTAGATACATTATGGGTCTTTTTATACACCCCACAAAATTTCACTGCCTCGCAGCAAAAACAG
>RQTK01001472.1:33477-46140 GCA_003991915.1 Elysia chlorotica
GCAAGAAATATCTCTATCACTTGGTGGCAACCAATACATTCACGCAAGAAATATCTCTATCACTTGGTGGCAACCAATACATTCACGCAAGAAATATCTTTACCACACTTGCGATCATCTTAACGCAATACATATCAACACCACATCGGATAACAAAATGCTTTCAGAGAAGATATATCGTTATCATATTGGGCGTAATGCAATAAGTATCTTTATTAAGTTAGATGGCAAACAAAACTAACACATTAAAATATTCTAGCACATAGATAACTAAAGATGACATACGATTCAAACCTTTGCATCTCTTCTCTGTAGCTTACGCTGTCTAAATAAAGAACAAAAATATTTATTATACTATTATTATGATTCACCTTTTAAAGCCTTTGATAAACCTTGTTTTGGATAAATGCGCCCGCAGAAACAAGCCTAACAGAAAATTATTACTACTAGTATAAAAGTATATAATCTTATTATGATATGCCGTATACAATAACACAATAATTTAATACTATGGGTGAAGGCAACATATTCGGACCTACTGGTTGTAGAGTCACCTTGAAAAGATACCATGACATAATTATTTCGAATAACGGACCCGTGATCATTGAAGGTTGTTTGACTTAATTAATTTTGTCATTTCACTCTATTACTTACACGAGATCTACATTTAACACATGGGCATTGTTTATCAGCATACACAAATTGTGACGAATCGATTATATCGATTATACAGATCCTGAAAATTAATGTACATAATTTTAGTCGAATAACTGTAATAACCATTTGGATAACAAGTTAACTTTGTTTCAAGATTTTAATGATGCTATTCCACACATAAATCTCTTATTCACATTTCAAAACAATCTTAAGGCAAGAAATATTTCTACGACACTGGGGATCAAACAATCTAAATATTTATTTATGCAATAAATATTTCTACCACACTGGGGATAAACAATCTAAATGCGATAATTATCACACATGATAACCTTTTGCTTTCAGAAAAGAAATATCGTTATCATATTTGGCAACAAATAATGTTTTAATACAAAAAAGTATCTTTATCAAGCTACATGGCAAACACAACTTTAACGCATCAAAAATGTATTCAAACACATACATAATTAAGGACGCCATACGTTTCAAACCTTTGCATCTCTTATCTGTAGTTTAATATATCTGAATGAAGACACAATGTAGTATATATACTAATATTATGATTCACCTTTTAAAGCCTTTGATAGCCCTTGTTAGAACAAATGCGCCCGCAGAAACAAGTTTGACACAAAATTACTACTACTACTAGTACTAGTATAAAAGTATACAGTTATATCATACTGTGCTGGATAAAATAACACAATAATTTATTACTATGGGCGAAGGCAACATATTCGGACTACTGGATTTAGAGTCTCCTTGAAAAGATACCATGACATAATTATTTCGAATAGTGGACCCGTAGCCATTTAAGGCCGTTGGACTTTATTATTTTGTCAGTTCACATTATGACATACATGAGATCTACATAGTAGGAACGGTCGAAAAGTCTTCAAAGAAAGGCGAGAAGAAAACAAGTTTAGCCTTGACTGATGACGTAAATTGAGCGCTTCTTTAACTCATTTAACACCTGGGCGTTGTTTATCAGCATACACAAATTGTGACGAATCGATTATATCGATTATACAGATCCTGAAAATTTATGTACATTCAGTCTCGTAACTGTAATTGCCATTTGGATAACGAGTTAATTTCATTTCAAGCTTTTAATGATGCTGTTCCATACATAAATCTCTTATTCACATTTCAGCATCTACTGTAAAACAAGGTATTTTATTATATGTGTATGGACGTTTTTCAAATGTGATCGTTTCAGACAAAAGTCTTCGTACCACGACACACGCCTTTGTTTCTTTGTGGCAACGTGTAAAATTGACGTATTCTTGGAACTTGTGAAAGAGACAGAGAGAGAGAGAGACAGAGAGAGAGAGAGAGAGAGAGAGAGAGCAGATGTAAAATTTAATAAAACAAATCTGACAAAATCAATCAACAACTAAAACTAGTAAAAGTTTATTTTGTTTTACCTGAATTAAATGGGACGAGAAATTTGTGTTGGTGACATTGAAAAGTTGGATTTTCCCTCCTTCACTCTAGATCTAGATAGATATCTAATTTGGATTTTTTGGATTTGGATTTCATTTCCGCAGGATTCAACAAACTAAAAAAACTTTCTAGATCTATATCTCAACTCTAATCCAGATCTATTGAAACAGAATGAAACATATAGTTCAAACTAGATCAAGATTTGGATCTCTAAGTCAAAATATGAATAGATCTAATGATTGTTTTAAGATGTTGCGTTTCTGCCATTTCCTACTTGTTCTTTTTTCTATTTTTTTCTGCTGAATGTCTGCATAATATGTCTGCACGTAATTTTTTTAAAAGTAGAATTTCCCGGTTAGTTTTTACGTATCGATAGTTTCGTGTTTTTTTTATGTTTTATTTCATTGGATTCTTTCTTACTTCATTTGTGTGTGTGGGGGTGGGGGGATAGTAAACAGCGATGAGAATAAGAAATACAATGCTCGCCCCTCCTCCCCCCCTCCCCACACCCAAAAAAAGGTGGTTTTTCTTGTGTGTGATTCAAACTGTTCATTTCTTGGTCGTTCAAGAAAGCTCCTATATTCATCTTATATAAAAATTATAGGAAAAATAAAAATTGATGTCACATTTTGTACTGTCCGCCTCGGTTTGTAAGTACAACGTTGTGATATACTAATAAGAAGGCTTACGACGAGGCGTAAACTACCGCGACGTTGTACTTATAAGGACTTCTAACTAGACATAATATTATAGACGCTTGGCTATCGGTTGAGGAACCCCTAACAATGTCTGCTGGCGTTACTGTTGTTCTGGTTGTCCTTATCAAATTAAACAAATATAACGCAACCACCAACTTCGGTATGATACCATTTTACTACAGTTCTACCGATATTTGAATGCGGGAGCGAAGTGCATTCAATAACAATGCACTTCAGAGTCTGTTGTTATGATTGCATCTAGTTACCCAGCAACATAACGCAACATAGCACTGGATCATTTGAAGGGCAAACTGGCGAAACTTGTAGAGCGTTAGTCTCCAAAGCAGGATGAGCCCAGTTCAAATTCCAAAATCGGTGAAAAAATGTATTTGTTCGATTTCGTTTGTTGTAACTAGTTGGGTCAGTGTCAGTATCACGTGACCGGTTGAGACAGAGTCTGGGTATCCCGCCCTATATGGTTGTGGTAGCACATAAAATTGTCAGACCATAATCTTAGGGCCCGTCCACAGTGTAGCCAAAATAGAGCTGACGTTGGTGGTTAAACAGTTAACTAAACTTAACACTGGATTACCCCATAGCGGTCAAGGGACATAATCACCTGGGTCTATAATTACATAGACACTCTCATGTTTTTCATTTGTTTAGTTTTCCTACCTATAAAACGCACCCATGTTTTTAATTGTTTAGTTTAATCCTACGCATAAATCACACCCATGTTTTTATTTTTTTTAGTTTTCCTACGCATAAATCACACCCATGTTTTTATTTTTTTTAGTTTTCCTACGCATAAATCACACCCATGTTTTTATTTTTTTTAGTTTTCCTACCTATAAATCACACCCATGTTTTTATTAATTTAGTTTTCCTACGCATAAATCACTTCACCCCACACTGGATTTCTGTGTGTTTTCTATCATATCTTTTGATGGTAATGCATGCAGTGATTTTAGACTTTAATTCGATAAAACTCGTAATGGATGATTGCCAGACTGTCTAGGGACAAGTCGAAGGTTAATATAGACAATCGCATATTTTCCTTACGCAGAAATCACTTCACCCCACACTGGATTTCTGTGTGTTTTCTATCATATCTTTTGATGGTAATGCATGCAGTGATTTTAGACTTTAATTCGATAAAACTCGTAATGGATGATTGCCAGACTGTCTAGGGACAAGTCGAAGGTTAATATAGACAATCGCATGTTTTCCTTACGCAGAAATCACTTCACCCAACACTGGATTTCTGGGTGTTATCTATTATAACCTTTTGATGGTAGCGCTGTTTATACCTTGATTCGATAAAACTCGAAATGGATGAGTGTTAGGTGTAGGCATACTAACACTTCTGCATTTTTTTTCTCTAATTTCAAACATAAAGAATACACTACATAGCGCTATTGTGATCGCATTCTGATAATGATAGATATTTCGAGGTTTTCAATGCCCCTTCAAGTAATGATAATTTTAACAAATTTGAAATGAGAAAAACTCAACAAGTAAACAAAACAAAACTAAAGAAAACATAACTCAACAGAAAAACAAAAAGGTGAAATTAATTAAAACAAATTGATATTGAGATTTAATCCGCTATACATTTTTGAAAACTATTTAAACTCATTATGAAAGGAACATTTATTTAAAAAAGCAACATTTATTTAAAAAAGCATTGGGATTTTTATGTAAGATAAATATAAACCAATCATAATTTAAGAAGATAACTAATTGTACGTACCAGAAAGAGTGGGTTGGTTAGCTGGCTGCAACTCTTCTTCGAATTGAAAAGAATTGAAAACTAATTTAAATATAAAGGGGGGACAACCCTCTTCCTTGACACAATACACGATTTAAATAAACAGGTAGATGGGATCTTCGATATAAAAATCTATGGATAAACGAGAAGCACTGACAAAAAAGGACGCAGAACAATTATCGTGCAAAGGTATACGTAAAGTACTGTAGAATAAAACAATAATTTCATTAGAAGTTATTGTGAACTAAAAGAATAATCGGATATCATGCAAGCTACTGATGAAGAAAGTTTTTATTTTAAGTTACTGTGAACTTGAACAATTATTAGATATAATACAAGATATTGTTAAATAAAACCCAGATCGGATACACGGAAGTAAATTTTCACTACCGGTTAAAGCATTTTTGTTTTGACGCAAATTACAATTAAATAGTACAATTATTGGATACAAGTAGATTACTATTTAATGAAAGAATGTTTAGAAATACCCAAGTTAATTTTAAAATAAACAATTTTTTGATACACGCAAGTTACATTGGATAATATATTCTTGGATACACCCAGGTTACTGTTAAATAAAAAGAATTATTGGATACACGCAAGTTAATGTTAATGTTAACAAACAAACAGGTTTTGTTGAATCAAGATCTTGGTTCGTAAGTACAACGTCGTAGTAGCTTACAACAAAAGCCTTCTTATTACATTGTCCATACCATACGAAGAGGCGTAATCTTACACCAACGTTTTACTTACAAACGGGCTATGCGTGACACAATTATTGTAGATTTAGTATAGAAATTTCAGGATGTGTACACGTAGAGATACAAGAAGATGAAGAGTTCTCGCGATTATTCTGTACTTATGAAAAAAAAAACACCGTATGTACTAAATAATGTTTAAAATGGAATTAAAGAATATACACTGGATTCAGGTTAGATAAACACATCGTGGAATATTTCTAAAAAAATCCGATTGTTACAATTCTAAACGAATTCGATTGTTACAATTCTAAACGAATTCGATTGTTACAATTCTAAACAAATCCGATTGTTACAATTCTAAACAAATCCGATTGTTACAATTCTAAACAAATCCGATTGTTACAATTCTAAACGAATCCGATTGTTACAATTCTAAACAAATCCGATTGTTACAATTCTAAACAAATCCGATTGTTACAATTCTAAACGAATCCGATTGTTGCAATTCTAAACGAATTCGATTGTTACAATTCTAAACAAATCCGATTGTTACTAAACAAAACAGAGCTTTACACAATAAACAATTGAAGAAAGACCTGTGAAATGAACAAGTTAAACAGATAACTAATATTGTTAAAACAGAAACTGATTAAAGGTCGCTTAAACAGCTTAACAAGTTCACAACACGGTGTTGGATAACTGCAAAACCAAACGTTTTAAAACAGACCCAGTTTTAGTTCAACTAATCACCAGTAGAGCATACCATAAGAGCTGCAATTTTCAGTGGTACTTTAAACAAGATATCTACTTTGACACAATCACACAGCACACATCTAAAATGGGTAGTTTTGAGCAACACAGAAGCTTTAATTGTTATCTCGTTTTTTTATGTGCAACGAAATAATTCCCTGATAACAGCGATAGCGGAATTTCTTTATCTACGTGCATCTAACATTATATAGCGTAATCGAATTGATATTGTCTATTCACAACACTAAATTACTTTAAAATTGATAAACTTCCCAAATGCCGTTTATACTACTAATACTACTGCTACTACTTCTTCTACTACTGCTACTACTTCTTCTACTACTACTACTACTACTACTACTACTACTACTACTACTACTACTACTACTACTACTACTACTACTACTACTACTACTACTACTACTACTACTACTACTACTACTACTACTACTACTACTACTACTACTACTACTACTACTACTACTACTACTACTACTACTATTTCTAGTTGTGTTTGATTTATTGTGTCCCTCAGTTGCTAAGTTGTGCGTATTCTTCTATTTATTATCATATTATTCCTATTTCTTGCGCACGTGAATCTACTGTTAGGTCCTTAGCAACTGAGTAGATGTACTCAGAAGTGTTGTGCTTTTGTTTCCTTTTTGGATACATTTATATATTACTACTACTACTACTACTACTACTACTACTACTACTACTACTACTACTACTACTACTACTACTACTATTTCTATAAACAACTAAATAATTATATATAATCTTAGGGGAAGCTACCCATAAAAAGAGAAGTGTGATTATTTTATTTAACTTCGTTGATTACCTTTCTCTCTCTCTCTCTCTCTCTCTCTCTCTCTCTCTCTCTCTCTCTCTCTCTCTCTCTCTGAAAATGTACCTGTTCATTATAAATCCATATCTACATTAAATGGAAAGGAATACGGTACTTTCAAAAAACACCAAAGCCTTGAACTTTTCTAGACTAAACCAATCGGCTTAGTAAAAGATAGTAATTAAAAACAGGTTTTTGTTGTTGCTCTTGTTATTTTTTCTATTTGTATATTTTGATATTTGATCTAATTTTATATCATTAACAATAGGTTTTTTACATTTTTTTTAATAACTCCATAATTAGCTCTCTTGAACAATTGAAGCCTAGTTAATATCTAACAATTTATCGAATTCTGTCCCTCTTTTTCTTGTTCGTCCTTTTGTTTCCTCTCAATATCTTTAGTTCTCCATCCCTATCTCTCCTTGCCTCTTTCGCCCTCTCTCTTTATCACTATCTCTCTCTTTACTTCTCTCTTCCAGCTCTCCCTTTTTCAATCTTGTTTCCTTTTGAAAGTAATAACATATTTATCTAGTGTGTTTCAATATTTCAAAGGAACATAGCTTTGAATTTTTCTGACTAGCGTCTTATTGTTTTGGTACAATAGGATTAATCATTGCGAATTGCCTAAACCAAAAGACTTAGTTTAATTATTAAAGCCAGCTTTTTAAAAGTGCTCTACCATTCAGCCACCTTGTAATCCGTCCTAACCGCAGTCACATATAAACCGGCAGTGCAACTGAAGTTGTAGTTTAAGTGCTTTAACCTCCAACGTCAGCACTATGTAAGCTATATTGTGGACGAGCCCCAAGACTAAAGTCTGTCAATTCGATGTGCTGCCCTTCACGAGACAGGGCGGGGATACGATGACTCCTGCCTCAGCCGGTCACATTAAACTGACACTGACTCAATCTATAGGGAACAAGATCGCCAGGGCTCAAACCACGGAACTTTTGCGTCGGAAGCCGATGTTCTACCCCAGGGCCACCGCGCCCCCACCCCCTTTTAAAGAAAGGAAGAAACCGCCTTAATTAGCATAAACCATATACCCAGAATTCTCTCGGTGAAACCTCTCACTTTTTAACACTCTCTGGTACACCGTATAACTCTCTTGGCCTTAACACACGGAGTGGCTTGTTATCTCGCCTGTGTAGCCCTGACTCTTATCAGCATAACACAGGATGCGACCTGAGACCATGCCCATCAACATTATTTTGTCTCTGCTAATGGAAACTTCTGTTAAAACTGAATTTATTTGGAGTAGAAGTAAATTAAATACAAAGGAAACAAAGGAACTGAAGTGTAGCTGTACAAGAGGTTTTATATGATAATAACTATTGCGAAGAAGTTAAAAACGCATCAGTCAATACTTAATTTACTTGTTTCTGGGACGCATTATACACTCATTGCCTTAATCTGCATTGACTTAAACCCAAACCCTTCAAACAATAGGGCAATTCTTATCTGCGACGTGTCTCTAAGTGGACTCATTTAAGTTGAAAAGATAACAAATTTTGATATTGGAAAAAGAAAAAAACAAGATGGTGGAATCGTGTTCAATGGCGTCTACCTCTATACTTTACAACCTGTTTTCCTAACGATTTTTTGCGTTTAATAACTCTACAGTGTTGACTTCTTAACATTATTATAAAGTTAAATCTTTCATTAGATTGGAGGTTGAAGCAAAAACACAAACAAACATGGCGACTTATTATTCGACTCGTCAATACCTTTTGTTCCTGGCTACTGTTTTCGGAATCATTTCTCTAGGTAAGTCGCACTTTCTAATAGCACTGACTAAAATACTATTTCATATTCTATTTGGAAAAGCAATGCTAATGAATTCCTCTTGAAATAGTCTCTCTTTCTCTCTGATGCACCTCATGTGTTTTGTTTATTATTTTAGTCATTAAATGTATGTGTTGATGTATATTATTTTTCAAAGTAGATGCTACGGACCCTCACTTCCGGGTATAGTACAGGATTTTGTGGAATGTATAATATTATATTGCATATTTTATAAAGCGCAGTTCCATGAACTATCATGCTCAATGCGTTTAACAATTTCCATTATCACAATTACAAAAGGAAAATAACCATATAATGCTGACACAATACAGTATTACATTCAAAAGCCACAGGGAATCGTTTAAGATATTTACAACATTCACAGGTTAATTTCAATCATCAAAAGGGTAGAACTTTAGCATGCGTTTAAAACTTTCCATGGAAGATGCCTCCATTATGTTTCTGTTGTAACCTTCATGACATGATCATCGCGATTTACCAGACATGGACAAACAAAATCCAATGTGCATAAATAGAAACCAAGGGAATCACACTCGTATACTCAACGTAATGGAAGCTCTAAGACATCTGGCCATTATAATAATCACCCTTCACTGCCCTTTTACAAAACTTGATGGGGGATATGGCAGAGTTCAGGCTGCCGATGACGGACTATCATCTTGGATTGACAAGCTAAATGTGGAGGTGTAGCTATACGATACATCTCTGGCTCTGGGGTAGAACATCAGCTTCCGACGCGAAAGGTCTGGGTTTGATCCCTTCCGATTTCGCTCCCTACTGGTTGGGTTCGTGTCAGTTTAATGGGACCTGCTGAGGCAGAGTCATGACATCTCCGCCCTGTCTCGTATGTTGCAGCACATAAAATTGTCAGACATCAGTCATAGGGCCCGTCCACAATTTAGCCTAAATAGTGATGATGTTGGACGTTAAAACCAACTCCACTGCTATCTCGAGTAATTGGTAGGGCAGCTCATTGGGTGCTCGTCCATATCAAATATATATTGTCTGAAGAAACACAAACAATACAAGAACACTTTGGAAATAAAAAGGAATAAATATCTAGTTCTACTTCATGGTCAGTTGGAAGGAGGAAAGACTTAAAAAAGCATCAAAAAAGTTTATTGAAGGGAAATCCTATTGAGTTTCTAAGTCGCCTAGTTTACCCAGAAAGTCCAAAACGGAGATCAAGATACCTGGGGTTGTAAGAACAACGTCACGGTAATCTTACAACTGGACTTAAGAAATGTCTTTCAGCTTAAAAAAAAGAAAAGCATTTCTGCTTTGAGAAGATAAATGATAAACAATTATAAATCATACAACCAATCGATGTACCCATGGCTTAATGTGTGCACAGCTTTTACAAACTTTTTTTATTTATTGTAGACGACATTTTGAAAATAAAAAGCTGGAATCGTTGGAGACTGTCCACCATATGAAAAGCCAGTGCTTATATCTATTCATACAAAATTCCCCAAGAATTAGCCCATATTTATCCACCTCACAAAAAGGGACCACAGTTAACTCAATGTGTAAAAGCTTTCGGGTGGTGAGTAAAAATATCCAAGGTCGAATCTTAGCGTGGGGTCGCGGTTGAGTTGGTCACTTAACGTCCAGCGTCAGCACAATATAGTCTATATTGGGGGCGGGTCTCAAGAACAACGTTTGACAGGAATATTTACATTTTTAGTGCCATTCTTTAGTAAACGCAAGAACAGATAAAATTAACCATAAAATATTATACCCCATCAACCAATGTACTAAGCGCCTACACCCATCCCATAATTCCACAGGCCAATGTCAAGAACCTGGAATCGTGGAGGACATCTTACCGGTAGTGACGCGGGTGGGCTTGACGGCCAGGCTCAACTGTACAGTGGCTCGGATGACCTCAGGCACGGTACTGTAAAACTCCTTCTGAAATTTCTGTGTTGAATTAGGAAAACTTCTAAGACGGGCTAGGGAGATGGATTGCTGAAAGCAAAGAGATCGGCATGGTTGTGAAACGCGAGGAGAGAGAGGGAGATGGAGAGAGAGAGAGAGAGGGATGAGAGAGAAAGACGGGGAGAGAGAGAGAGAGAGAGAGAGAGAGAGAGAGAGAGAGAGGAGAGAGAGAGAGAGAGAGAGAGAGAGAGAAAGAGAGAGAGAGAGAGAGAGAGAGAGATGATCACTAAAGCCAACCAGCATGATAATGATGATGATGATGATGATGATGATGATGATGATGATGATGATGATGATGATGATGATGATGATGATGATGATGATGATGATGATGATGATGATGATGATGATGATGATGATGATGATGATGATGATGATGATGATGATGATGATGATGATGGTGATGATGCATAAATGATGATATTCTACTTATTTGAATTAATAACACACTTTGCTAACTGAGAACTTAAAAGATACATAATGTAAAAAATATAAGTACTAATTAACCCCCTCTACTTTCACATTGTCTACACATATACTTTTTTGTTTATTGACAAAATTAAAAACATGCTATTTCACATAATTACCTTTCTTAAGCCTCTTGTCTCAAAGATGAGAATGTCGACTTTCGGCAAAAAATCTGGACAACTCCGAAAGTCTTTTTAAAAACAAGTTTTGGAGGAATGTTTCGTGTGTTTTTGTTATTTTGTACACTAAAAATGGGATAATATTTTATATACACAAACATACTATATAATCATTTCTTTCCGAAAAGGAAAAGGAAATTTCAAAACAAATGACACGGCATTGTGATATTATTCAAAATATTGGCATTGTAGAATATTAAAAAAGAGAAAGTTGGCGATTGTTTACGTTAGGTGGCCGATTAAATTGTTCAGCATTACGATTGTGGTCAATCCTTACAGAAAATTCTGTGTAAACTAAAGTGTGTCCTTTCCTTTGCATACGATGTAATTATTTCCATAACTATCGAAAAAGGTTATTTTGAATAAACAACATATAATTTGAATATTAATTGTAAAAAGAAATCGGCATTATAATAATCATGTTGGAATAGAAAATGGAGATTTTATTTGCTTTAGTTGTCTGGTAGATTTCACATTAAGTCATTAAATTCTAGTCAATCCCTATAGGCAGTCCAGTGGGAGATAAATGAAATTGTGTTCTATACATTACCACACTATGTAGTAACTGGTAAAAACAACACATTTGTTAAACTAATGAGAGAGAATTAGGATAGAATATAAAAGTTATCATTATAAAGTATTAATTAACAAAGGTAAAGATTGTTTGCGTTATTTGGAAAGTTAATTTTCGGGTAAACTATACTACAGGTATACTATGTAGTTACTGGTAGGAGAATATCATGTTTGTTAAATTAATGACAGAGAACTAGTACCTAATACAAAAGTTAGCATTGTAAAGTGTTAACACAGGAAAAATTAAAGATTGTTTGCGTTAGTTGGCCTGTTAATTTCGACTCTAGTCATTCGGTCATTCTATTCTAGTCAATCCCTATGGGCAGTCCAGTGTAAACTAAATTGTGTTCAATACATTAGCACACAATATAGATACTGATAGAAAAATAGTATATTTATTACTTAAACAGCAGAGAATTGGGATATAATATAAAAGTTAGCATTTTCAAGTGTTAAAAAAGGAAAAGTTAAAGATTGTTTGCGTTAGTTGGACAGTTATTTTCGCCCTCAGTCATTCAATCATTCAATTGTGATCAGTTAATTTCGACTCCAGTCATCCAGTCATCCGGTCATTCTATTGTGGTCAATACCTACAGGCGGTGCAGTGGACGTTCAAGAATCCCCGGGGTGATGAAATCATCAGCATCGACAAGGATATCCAGGTGTTGAACGAACTCAAGGGAGGAATCAAGGACTTTGAGTAAGTTGTTTCATTAGATCTGTGATCCCTTATTGTGGTTGTATGTGTGTGTGTGTAGCAGAGAGAGAGAGAGAGAGAGAGAGAGAGGGAGAGAGAGGAGAGAGAGAGGGAGAGAGATAGAGAGAGAGA
>RQTK01001472.1:61837-72489 GCA_003991915.1 Elysia chlorotica
TTTTTTTTTTTTTTGTTTTTTTTTGTTGGGAGAGGGGGGGGGGGGTGTAGAGGGAAAAGAGACTACACAGGGTGAGCAATAGATACACAGAGAAAGACAGAAGGTTAGAAAAAAAGGATTAAAAATAAACAAAAAATACGCAAAGGAGAGAGACACGCAAGTAAATAAAGAGGTAAATACACAATATATCAGTTTAAAATAAAATTACAATGTAAAGAGAGAGAAGGAGAGAGACAGTTGGAAAAAATAAAGATACTGTAAGAAGTATATCAAAGAAACAAAAAGTTATAAGTGAAAACAATACGAAAGAAAAAAAAGATAGAACAGTAAAAATAAAACCCCTGGAATAACAAACATACACACACATAAATCTAGGCAGAAAAAAAAACGTAATAACCATTTCATTACGATAAGAAAGAAAAAGAAACGGTAGGAAAGAAATCTATGTTCGTTATTTACACAGCTAGTGTTCAATGCATATGTACATTCATCTTGGAATCTTCCATACGCTTTTTCATATTGTTTGTATGTATGATGAATGAAATGGAGGTGAAATCGGTCAGTGTTTTTTTTTTTTTTTTAAATATTTCTATAGTCATTATTCCTCCTTTCTTTTCTTTGGTCTTACTTACATGACTTTCTCTCAGCTGGTTCGATGCTAATGAAGTTTGAAGTTATTTTCGGTTCTTGTGCAACTCCTTATGTCTTGTCTCTCCCTCTCTCTATGTATATCTATCTATTTATCCCCCCTCACTCTCTATTCTCTCACTCTCTCTCTATCTCTCTCTTTCTCTTCAGTTCCCTCCTTTCTTACCCCTCGTTCTCACTCCCCATCTCGACCCACCTCTCTTTTTAATCTTGTCTCGTGTTCATTCTCTCTCTCTCTCTCTCTCTCTCTCTCTCTCTCTCTCGTTTTTTTTGATGATGATGAGGAGGAGGAGGAGGAGGAGAAGGAAGAGGAGGAAGAGCAGGAGGAGGAGAAGGAGGAGGTGGATGATGATGATGATGATGATGATGATGATGATGATGATGATGATGATGATGATGATGATGATGATGATGATGATGATGATGATGGGGGTTGTGGAAGAGAACACATAGACGATACAATGAAAGCAAGAGATAAACAGAGAGGGTTAGAAGGTTAGGAAAAAGATAATATCTCTCTCCTTCTCCCCCTCCCTTTCTTTCTTCTCCTCTCTCCATTTCTCTCATTCTTTCTCTCCCAGTATTTCTCTTGCTTTGTCTCCCTCTCTCTCTCTCTCTCTCTCTCTCTCTCTCTCTCTCTGTCTCTCTATTTCTTTCTCATTTGATCTCTCTATCTCTCCTTTTTTTCTCCTCGTCCTCGCCCTCTCCCTCGCTCCTCATCTTCACCCATCGATCTCTCTTCTACATCTCCTCTCTCTCTCTCTCTCTCTCTCTCTCTCTCCTCTCTCTCTCTCTCTCCTTTCAAAATACCACAACACAATACCTCTCACTCCATCCTTTTTACTGCATCTTCTTTCTAAACACAACCCCAGGTATAATTTCGAAGCCCACTTTTCCATACTGATATCACATTACATGTGCCTGAGTATAAACAGTTCCATCATTCAGTTCTTGTGAATCCCTAGGCTTCCTATTATACACATACTATTGATATTGATTAGAAAGATGCAAGGGAACCCTAGCGTTGTTGTTGTTAACACACAGATCAATTTCTCCCCGTGGGCTTTGTCTTAATGCTGGCAGTTCATCTGATGTAACGGACGATAGACCCATTTATCCCGCAACCTACAGCTAATTTATGCCTGTCACATTTTCTGCATTAATTTTCCAGATAACTAGGTGCTCCAGTTGGCAGTTCATTCGATGTACTAGACGATTGACCCATCCAGTCTTAAACTTCAACCAATGTATGCCAGTCACATTTTCTGCCTTAATTCTGCACTTAATCACGATATTCAGCTGGCAGTTCATCTGATATACTAGACGATAGACCTATCAAGTCTGCAACCTTCAACTCATGTACGCCTGTCACATTTTTTGCATTAATGCTACAGGTAACCAGGTGATCTGTCATTATGAAATGGGTCTAAATTATGGGTCTAAGTAAAACCAGAGACCATAGATTTAGTGAGACGTTTCACAAGAAGAGCTCACAGTGACAGAGACAGAGACAGAGGGAGGGTGCCAAACACGGAGATCAAGAGAGAGAGTTACAGATAGAGAGATACAGAGAACAAAAGCGAGTGAGAGAAAGTGAGAGAGATAGAAAGAGAGAGAGCCACAACGTTATATAAGAGAGTCGGTTACTTTCCTTCTTTAAACCTGAGTAAAAACGTAGTCTGAGTATTGCCCAACCACATGAATTTCAATAGAAGAAATAGAATTAGTACACGTTACAGTAAATCCCTGTATCAAAAGCACTGTGAGCTCTTCTTGTGAAACGTGCCGATGTTCTACCCCAGGGACACATAGCCCCTCTTATTGAAACTAAGGCCTTTGAACAATATTGAGACTGAGTTTTTACTAAGGTTGAAAAAAGAAAGCAACCGCCTTTATTATCTTTAACCATATAAGCAAAATCCACGCTGTGAAACCATTCACTACATAACACTCTCTGATACAATGTTATGGCTATCTCTCTCTCTCTCTCACTCTCTCTCTCACTCATTTTCGCTCTCTGTATCTCTCTATCTGTAACTTTCTCTTTCGATCTCTGTGTTTGTCATCATCTCTCTCTTACTCTCTCCCTCGTTCTCTCTCTCTTTCTATCTCTCTCGTCCCCTCTCTCTCTCTTTCTTACCCTCTCCCTCGTTCTCTCTCTCACTCTCTCTCTCTCTCTCTCTCTCTCTCTCTCTCTCTCTCTATCTCTTGATGGAGGAAACAAAATCAGGCCGGTGATGCGTTCTTTCATTATTACAAAACCACGTGAGGTTTAAATGTTTAACCAACAGAACTAAGTCACATTCTGCCTACGCCAGTACAATGAATGATTAGTCGATGTTCAATTTCACTCAGAACATAAATAAAAGTATCTACACGCATTCTTGTGTAAGCATAAAATCTGTCGGCATGACTTTTTAGCTCGCGAAAGAGATGTTAGCAATTCTACAAATGAATTTCTTTCCCTGTTAATCTCATGTATACCAACTTTTTTTTCTTTTTTAATCTTGTGAAAACGATGTCTAGTAGGAGGAACTCTAAATCAGATGAAAACGAAGACGCCATTTTATGATAGCCTGCAATGTGAGCGGCTGAGACAGGATTCATGGTATCCCCGCCTTGTCTCGTGTGTGGCAGCACATACAATTGTCAGACGTCAGTCTTGGGACCCGTCCATATATAGCTTATATAGTTCCGGTGTCAACTTTCCTCATTCGCTTGTTTTTACAATGTCTAATCTTTTGATGTGTAATCGATTTCTATGATATTTTTTTTTTCGTATGGCGCCAAAAGAACATATTAGATATAATGAAAATGTATGTTTACAGTATACAGTGATCCTATCTTCTTTATACCGAGTATAGAATCGTCGCTGTAAAAAAAAAAAAACAGAATAAAAAATATTTCAGGTGTAGCATGTCAATATCAAAAATCAATATTCGACAGATCAAGATTCTAGCGGCTGATTCAATTGTCCATTTAAAAAAAATTGAAAGCTTCAATCGAAAAAAAGAAACCTTAAGAAGTCTTGTGTATTCATTAAAAAGAATAATATTAAGTTTATAAAAGTATAACAATATACGTTGCTTTTTCAATTAAAAAAAAAATGCGTCAGCCGGGAATCGAACCCGGATCGACTGCTTGGAAGGCAACCATGCTGACCGTTACACCACCGACGCTTATTCTGTATAATAAAGTACGGCTATATATCATTTCGTTCTGTTTACTAATAACAAAAGTAAAGCAGACTAAGTAATGCGACCTTTCACAAATTCCCGTTCGGCTTATCTGTTGAGCCAACAGCTGTTGCTTTCTGGAGCATAATACAATGTATATATTATAATTGTTTTTCTAATTCCTAAGTTCATTTACCACGTCCGTTTGTTTTTTTCAATTTCTAATCTTTTTATGTATATACACACAATAACTATATATTACATTATTACAGGCTGACGTTGAAGTGCTCAGGTAAAATTATGTTCATACAGCTTTTTATTTTGTGCAGTTCAAACTCTATACTCTCAAGAAGCAGATTGGACAGTCAGCATAACGAAGAGAGGATCACTGTTGTAATGAAAAACAATTTTCATTAATATTTTTTTGGCCGCCCTAGGAAACAAAATTATCGGTTAATTACAATATACATAAAAAGATTAGAAATTGGATTTCGTCCCCTACTGGTTGGGTCGGTGTCAGTATAATGTGACCGGCTGAGAAAGGAGTCACGATATCCCCGCACTGTTTCTGTGTGGCAGCACATAAAATTGTCAGACGTAAGTCTTGGGACCAGTCCACAATATAGCCCACAGAGTACTGACGTTAGACGCTAAGTAACCCACTATAAACAAACCTGTCCACATGACAAATCCAACCAACAACAGCAGAAAGAGCGGATCTTTGAGCAGACGGGTGGGAAACCATCGGTCGCAGACTTTGCCACAAGAGTGTCCGCCCTTGATTTTTGCGTCTGTGCGGATGACGTCAACGTTTTCTGCGCTGCTTGTGTGGGTCACGGCAGCCCCAAATGACGCCATACTCCCGAAATAGTGGTACGCTGCGAGGTGGGTCGAACTTCCTCTGTGGGTCGATTTCAACATTAACACATTCACAAATCGTTAAAAATGTTCTTGTTATGTTTAAAAAACTTAAATAGAACGATTTGGGCTGAATATGTTTTCGCGGCTATCAATACAATGTGTATATATTTAACTTTAATGATACACAATGAGAGCTTTTGGTAGTGGGGAAAAGACGAGCTAATATAATAACTCACAGACAGAAAGATGGATAGAGAACATGCTTATAATGAAGATTCCAGGATCAAACCATTGCATTATAATTATGTAAGTGCTACAAATTTCCTCAAAATTTATTTTAGTTCGAGCCATGTTCTCTCTGCTTGGCAAGGTGATTTGGTGCGTATGCATCAAACAATAGTAGGTTCTAATCCCAGAGGGTAGCCTACTATCTTTTAGCAACATCAGCCTAATCCCTATTTTATAACCACTGTTTGGCCTTTGCTAAATAAATTGGATTTCAATGATTAATTATTTTCATAGTTTCAGAATTGCCACATTTTCTTACTTGCCTTAGGATAGACCATACAGTTTTCTGCTGCTGAGTTATTTGAATAAACATAAAAAAATAAATAATACCAATTAGATAAAGACGGTTTATTTAGCACTTGCTACAAGAAGATAGAGTTAAAGAAGCTTTCCGACTTCATTAAGAAAAGAACATGCCGACCAAAATTTGATATAATACAATCATATTATAATACTATAATATCTAAAGAAAGCTGTTTGGTGCTACATAGAAGTTGGAGGGCCCTGGGGTAGAACATCGACTTCCGACACAAAAGTTCCGGGTTCGAGCCTTGTCGATTGCGCTTCCTACTGGTTGGATCAGTTTCGGTTTAATTTGATCGACTGAGACAGGAATCATGGCATCCCTGCTCTGTCTCGTGAGTGGCAGCACATAAAATTGTCAGACGTCAGTCTTGGGGCTCGTCCACAATATAGCCTATACAGTGCTGATGTTGGATGTTAAACCAACTCAACAACTCAACAACCCATCCAATTTACTGCATCTGCTTTCTAAACACAAGCCCAGGTATCATTTCGAATAGCCTATACAGTGCTGATGTTGAACGTTAAACCAACTCAACTCAACTCAACTCAGCTCTACTCAACTCAGCTCTACTCAACTCAGCTCAACTCAACTCAGCTCTACTCAACTCAGCTCAACTCAACTCAACTCAACTCAACTCAACTCAACTCAACTCAGCTCAACTCTACTCTACTCAACTCTACTCAACTCAACTCAACTCAACTCAACTCAACTCAACTCAACTCAACTCAAATCAACTCAACTCGCTACATAAAAGTTCTTTGTCCTTACCGAGCCATCCGTTTGCGTCCGCCATTGCTGAGATTGTCCGCCATCTCCACCCGTGAGCCACCCAACTCGTAGAAGCTGTGGTGGTGGTTGCTGTGAGGATGGCGTCTACGAAGATGATGCTGCTGGTGGTGGTGGTGCGGATGCTGACTGCTGTAGCCGTTGATGCCGTAAAGCGATACCGCCTGACTCTTACCCAGGTCCATGGCCGCAAGGGGAGACAACGTCTGCTGTGTTGCCTCCGCTTTACGGCGGGCGTAAAGATGGTTGTTGGAAGAGCCGTCAGCTGCATCGCCATGGCTGTTACCTTCACCGCCCGCCGTTAGGCTAGACTTGATGCTGTTTATATGATCGTCGCTGTTGTAGATGCGGGCGACCTTGAACTTGCCGACGCTTGGTTCTTGAACCCGCCAGAAAGGTCGGAGATGGAGAGGAGGGGATTGCTCGCATTCGGGTTGAGAGTCCGATATATCGATATCGCTATTCTTAAAATCACGCTTATTATCATTTCTGGTGTCTGGTGTATCGATGACTTTCTCTCTATCGATTCCGCTATAAATGTTGTTGTTATTGTTGTTGTTGTTGTTAAGACAATGATGGCCAACGTCAGCGTTCACATCTGATATTTTGTCATTTTGAGTATCGAAGTTTGACTCACTGCACCCTGATATAGGTTTCGAATTTAAAGGTGGATCAAGATTCGAACTTTCAATCGGTTTCGAATCTAATTGATTTTCGAGGTGGAGATTGGCGTGACTGGTATCGGTATGGGTGAGATTACACTGATCGATATTGCGTACATCGTGCCTGGTACTGGTTGCTAGGATAACATCAGAATTGACTAGATTGCTTGGACATTCATCACTGGACTGATTGGGCATATTTCTATTTACATACTCCCCTGAACTTGGAACTATTATAGCAATGTTATTTTCATCATTAACAATAACAGCTTCCCCAGTTTTGTTATTCGTTGGAAATGAAGCGGAGGAGGTGTAAGGGTCTTTTGTGTGCGTTTGTTTACAGACGTCCTTAATGTTACTTTCTGACATCGATGAGATGTTGGACGTCCTGTTTTCTGGCGTATTTTGAGCTTGGACGAACTTGGCGCAGTCTGCTGAATGACGGTTGGAGTCTTGCACGATGGCAGGGGAAGGTGGAGTGTTAATAATGACTGGAACATTCGATGTTTGGCTGTCTGTGGCGTATGGCATATGGACCACTTCACGACCATCCTCTTCTTGTGTTACATCGTTCAGAAATTCATTTTCATTGGTTGAAAAATCAGCACCATTTTCACCAGCGACTACTACAGGAGATGTGACGTCACAGCTTGCTTGTGACTGATACTTAATGATTCCCATACCAGAATGTTTCTCGTTCGAAGGTTTACAGGGAGAATCGTCCTTGACCCTCCCCTTCTCCGTTTGAGGACCACTAGTATTGTCATCAACTTCACCTGAACCAACAATGCCCTTCGGAGTTTTGACAGGGGAGAGTACCCCTGGAATAACACCATGGACGCCATTTTTGGAGGCGATGCCCTCCCCTGCGTCTGACAAGCGACCAAGGAGTAATCTCTTGCTTTCCTCCCCCTCCCCCTTCTCCTTCTCTCGCTGTTTTGAAGTATTAACTTTCTCTTTCTCGAGTGAGTCAATACTCTGGGTTGAGAACTATGGAAGACAAAAGGTAGAAGAAACATCGTACGGTCAACTTTTTTTTCGAATAACATAAAAATGTAATAAATCAACACACTTCAGTCTTTGTAATACGTTTGCAATGTCAAAGGACATAAGTACAACTTAACATAGAACTCTTCATTGGATTTCTTATTCGTATATTATTATGAAATTTTGTAAGCCAACTCGACGTTGTACTCACAGCTCTAAGTTTTTTTGTGTCAGATTCCATCAGCGATGTAAAAGCTGCTTCTACGTGAGATAAAAAGGTATCTGAATAGATACTTGTTGCTTAGGCTAAGTGTATGAAGTGTTTCAAACTCTTTAAAGAGAAAGAATAATTCATTGAGTTTATAACTGTTCTTTATGTGTGTGTGTGTGTGTGTGTGAGTGTGTGTGGGTATACAAAGATAGGTGTATGGCTTATACAAAACAATTCATAATTGTATTTTAAAGCTGCAATGCCCCTATATTTATACATAACAATACATTATGCAATAAATCAACCTGTATTCCCGTATTCCTGTATTCCTGTAACATAATATATAAACTACATAATGTAATTTGTTAACCAACCCCTACTACAACATTAACCTTTCATTCTATGTATATATACCTTCCTGGGCTGTTTTAGAGGCCTGAACAGCAGACCGAAGATGAGGAAGTTGAGAAGCAGGCCACTCAGGATGAGGATGGTACCCCTCTATCTCTCTCTCTTTCTGTCTCTCTCTCTATCTCTCTCTGTCTCTCTCTGTCTCTGTCTCTCAAGGCCACTCAGGATGAGGATGGTACCCCTCCACCTGTATGCCTGGAGAAGCTCGTCTGTGACCCAGCCGTAGAAAAACATGCCCAGACCTGGATAAGGTTGAGTAAGGTTTGGGTCAGTTTTAAGGATGTTTGCTACAATTTGGTTGATTGTTAGGGGAAATTTATAATTAAAATAATTGATTTAAATAATCATTTCCTTTATCATCCTTTGGTTGATTTTCTCTCTCTTTTTCGATATGTTTCAGCAATATCGCTGTCTCCCTGTCAGTCTATCTGTCTTTCTGTGTCTGTTGGTCTGTCTGTCTGTCTCTGTCTCTCTTTCTCTCTTCCTCTCTTTCTTGCTCTCTCTCTCTCTCTCTCTCTCTCTCTCTCTCTCTGTCTCCCTCCCGAATTCCTAAATTTTAATACTACATCTTTTTACAACCAAAAACCTTCACTCTCTCAATCAACAAAATTGGCAAACCTAATTCTTCCAACCCTACAAAAAGTCATTAGGCGTCAAAGATTTAAAAGATAGAAAAAAAAGGAAAAAACCAACTGCTAC
The DNA here is from genome assembly GCA_003991915.1 of Elysia chlorotica. Classification (NCBI taxonomy): domain Eukaryota; kingdom Metazoa; phylum Mollusca; class Gastropoda; family Plakobranchidae; genus Elysia; species Elysia chlorotica. The sequence continues at coordinate 70,874 of RQTK01001472.1, forward strand.
AACTCAAGCAATGCAGATTTTGCGATCACCACTATTATTTCCGATGCCATTATCAAGCCTGTTTTTTATTACCCATTGGCTCAATAATTCTGGCATAGAGCTAATATAGGACGTCGGTGAAGATTCCCTCATGTATCGTCCACGTAATCTCTATGGTAAGCTGTTATCTCAAGGTCTCGGAGCGCGGTGGTTCTGGGGTAGAACATCGGCTTTTGACGCAAAAGGTCCGTGGTTCGAGTCCTGGCGATTCATCTCCCTACTTGTTTTTGGCATGGTGTTCCTGCCGGCTGTGATTGGCGTGGTTCCCTACTTCAACAAGAAGAGAGCCATCGCTACAGGCATCGCCACCAGCGGCTCAGGTGAGCATTAGTAGAGACCTTGAGATAGTTGTAGTAGTAGTTGAGTTGGTTTAACGTCCAACATAAGCACTATTTAGGCTATATTGTGGAGCGGCCCCAAGACTGACGTCTGACAATTTTACGTGCTGCCACACATGAGACAGTGCGGGGATACCATGACTCCTGTCTCAGCCGATAACATTAAACTGACACCGACCCAACAAGTAGGGAGATGAATCGCCAGAATGTACAGGCAGAACGAAAAGAAAAAGATCAGAAAAAGATAATAAAGATAATGGTCGAGAGTTACGGAAAGATAAATGAAGGCAAATTTAAAAAGAATGAAAGAGGGAAGAGGGAAGGTGCAAAAATGAATACATCAGACGCACACAAGCGGTGATGAAAGAAAAAAGTCGACAACCCAGAAACACATTCAAATGTCCTCTCTCTAACCATGTCAAATTAACTGGCATGGGTGCTTTGAATTTAATATGCCAAACTGTCACTTCTGAGTAACGTCGCTGTCAAAATAAAGCCACGACCTTTAACTGGCAAATGAAAGAATGGGGTAAATATACATATGTATGCTCTCCCTGGTATTTGGCAATTTAGAGAAGGATGTGTCAAAAGTTAACAAAACTAGCCTGTCTAAAAATTTCCTGTAGTTACCACCATAGTGGCGTTCTTGTTATGTAAGATACATGGGTTTTCGTTCGAAGGAGTGGGTGTGGGCTTAAATAGATTTTTTGTAAGTTTGATTCATAAAATTAATTTTAAGTATGTTTTGGCGGTATGGTTTTGTAAAATGTGTTAACTTAGTCTTGTTGATTTTAACTGCAATGTTGGTATCGCTGACATTGTCATTATTATTGATCCTCATAAGTTTATCATAGCCTATACAGTGCTTATGTTGGACGTTAAACCAACTCAACTACTACTACAACTATGTCAATGTCTCTCATATTCTTACCTGAGCCGCTGGTGGCGATGCCTGTAGCGATGGCTCTCTTCTTGTTGAAGTAGGGAACCAGGCCAATCACAGCCGGCAGGAACACCATGCCAAACCCGATACCTGGGGGGAGGAATGGGGGGGAGGTTGGAGTGAGGAAGTTTGTTTTTACAAACTATATTGTGCCCATGATATCCTAGGACAGTAAATACATTATACTATTACAAGTAGCAGCGTTGACTCTTTTAATTGATGTGTTAACAAAGAGTGAAAGAAGCAGGTAGAAAGATAGAAAAAGATGGATACAATTCAAGGGGGGGGGGAGAAAT
>RQTK01001472.1:73069-83069 GCA_003991915.1 Elysia chlorotica
TGAAGTATGCTTTTCTACAGCTGGGTGGGTTTACATAGGGGGTGAAGTATACTTTTCTACAGCTGGGTGGGTTTACATAGGGGGTGAAGTATACTTTTCTACAGCTGGGTGGGTTTACATAGGGGGTGAAGTATACTTTTCTACAGCTGGGTGGGTTTACATAGGGGGTGAAGTATACTTTTCTACAGCTGGGTGGGTTTACATAGGGGTTGAAGTATACTTTTCTACAGCTGGGTGGGTTTACATAGGGGGTGAAGTATACTTTTCTACAGCTGGGTGGGTTTACATAGGGGGTGAAGTATACTTTTCTACAGCTGGGTGGGTTTACATAGGGGGTGAAGTATACTTTTCTACAGCTGGGTGGGTTTACATAGGGGGTGAAGTATACTTTTCTACAGCTGGGTGGGTTTACATAGGGGGTGAAGTATACTTTTCTACAGCTGGGTGGGTTTACATAGGGGTTGAAGTATGCTTTTCTACAGCTGGGTGGGTTTACATAGGGGGTGAAGTATACTTTTCTACAGCTGGGTGGGTTTACATAGGGGGTGAAGTATACTTTTCTACAGCTGGGTGGGTTTACATAGGGGGTGAAGTATACTTTTCTACAGCTGGGTGGGTTTACATAGGGGGTGAAGTATACTTTTCTACAGCTGGGTGGGTTTACACAGGGGGTGAAGTATACTTTTCTACAGCTGGGTGGGTTTACATAGGGGTTGAAGTATACTTTTCTACAGCTGGGTGGGTTTACATAGGGGGTGAAGTATACTTTTCTACAGCTGGTGGGACTAAATAGTGGGGGGGTTGATTGTAGAGGGGGTGAAGTATACCTTTCTATAGTTGTCGCTGATTACAGAGAGGGTGAAATATACCTTTATACAAATCGAGTTGATTAAAAAGGGGATGAGATATACATTTCTACAGTTATGTAGGATTACATAGGGGGTGAAGTATACCTTTCTACAGAGAGTATCTATAACAATTCTGAAGTAATTTATATAACAGATAAAGTAAACAAAATGCACCAGGGTGAACCAGGCACAACAACCGAAGTTCTTGAGTTATTTATATTGTGTTGAGAATCATCAACTTCACTTTCAAAAGTTTGAACATTACAAGTCTATACTATAATTTTCTTTATTCAAACATAAAAAGGGTTAATACAGAGTAGTTTTTCTATGTTTAGAGTGCTCTTACTCAAAACTTATACAAATAATTTTTTTTAAATTCCAGCCAAGTGGTCAGTCTTTCCCTTGATCGGGAAGCGCGGTAGCCTATGTGTAGAACAGCGGTTTCCGACGCAAAAGGTCCGGGCTCGAACCCTGGCGATTTCGCTCCCTGCTGGCTGAGACAGGAGTCATGGTCTCTCCGACCTGTCTGGTGTGTGGGAGCACATAAAATTGTCAGAGGTCAGTCTTGGGGTCCGTACAAAATATAGCCTGTAAAATGCTGATGTTGGACGTCCACAATATAGCCTATATAGTGCTGATGTTGGACGTCCACTGACGTGACAATATAGCCTATATAGTGCTGATGTTGGACGTCCACAATATAGCCTATATAGTGCTGATGTTGGACGTCCACAATATAGCCTATAAAAAATTCTGATGTTGGAGGTCCACAATATAGCCTATTGAAGTGCTTTTGTTGGACGTCCACAATGCAGCCTATAATTATAGTTCTGATGTTGGACGTTAAACCAACTCAACATCAACATCATCTTACCCATGATCATGTGCAGACCCATCTGGGCGCTGCCTATCCAGGAAGTCGTGGACTTGTCCTCGCCAAGCTCGCCCACCAGGGCCAACATGAGCACCCCGAAGGAGAACAGGGTCCCGTCCAGGATGAACGTGATGGCGAAAGAACCTGGGACAATGAGAGGGTTTAGGGGTTGAGAATTATGTTGTTATATGACTGTAACACCTGTGTATAGGTTAGTGAGCTTAAAAGTTATGTCGCTATATACATGAGCACCCCGAAGGAGAACAGGGTTCCGTCCAGGATGAAGGTGATGGCGAAAGAACCTGGAGTAATGAGAGGGTTGAGGTGGAAAAGAAAACATTACATGTAAGATATATGTGTAGCGAAAGATGGCTGTATTACTGAGGTTAAAAGTTATGTCGCTATATACATGAGCACGCCGAAGGAGAACAGGGTTCCGTCCAGGATGAACGTGATGGCGAAAGAACCTGGGGTGTGGAGAGGGTTGAGGTGGGGGTGGGGGTGGGGGATGAGAATATGTACGTTGATATATGTAAACATAATTTATGTGTATAGGAACATGGCTGTATCACTGAGGTAAAAAGATATTTCGCTATATACATGAGAGCCGTCAAGGTTTAACTTGATGATGGCGAAAGAGCATGGGGCACGGAGAGGGCCGAGATGAGGGGGGGGGATGTTTTGGGAGTGTAGGGGAAAGAAAGTTGGATGACAAAGTGTTGATATATGTAACACTTATGTATAGGAACATTGCCATATCACTGAGATAGGACGATGCATAACTATGTACATGAGCACCCCGAAGGAGAACAGAGTCCCGTCCAGGATGAATGTGATGGCGAAAGAACCTGGGGTAAGGAGGGGGTTGAAGTGGGGGTGGGGGTGGATGAGAGAACCTTATATTATGTAACATGTCTGTGTAGCGAAAAACATGAGCACCCCGAAAGAGAACAGGGTCCCGTCCAGGATGAACGTGATGGCGAAAGAACCTGGGACAATGAGAGGGTTGAGGTGGGGGTAAGGGTGTGGGAGATGAGAACATGTACGTTGATATATGTAACACTCATGTATAGGAACATTACCATATCACTAAGATAGGACGATGCATCGCTATATACATGAGAACCCCGAAGGAGAACAGGGTTCCGTCCAGGATGAACGTGATGGCGAAAGAACCTGGGGTAAGGAGAGGGTTGAGGTGGAAGAGAAAACATTACATGTAATATATATGTGTAGCGAAAAATGGTTGTATTACTGAGGTTAAAAGTTATGTCGCTATATACATGAGCACCCCGAAGGAGAACAGGGTTCCGTCCAGGATGAAGGTGATGGCGAAAGAACCTGGGGTAAGGAGGGGGTTGAAGTGGGGGTGGGGGTGGATGAGAGAACCTTATATTATGTAACATGTCTGTGTAGCGAAACATGGATGTATTAATGAGGTTAAAAGATATTTCATTATAATAAACAAGAGTCGTCAAGGATTAACTTGATAGCGAAAGAACCTGGGACAATGAGAGGGTGAGGTGAAGGTAGGGGTTATTATGTGAAATATCTGTGTAGCGCAACATTGCTGTATCACTGAGGTAAAATGATCTTTCACTATTTTTTTTTTATACATGAGCACGCTGAATGAAAGCAGAGTGCTATCAAGGGTTAACGTGGTGGCGAAAGAACCTGGGATGCGGAGAGGGTTGAGGTGGGGTTGGGGTGGGAGTGGATGAGAATATGTTGATATAATTATGTAACACTTATGTATAGGAACATTGCCATATCACTAAGATAGGACGATGCATCGCTATATACAGGAGCATGCTCAATGAGAACAGAGTGCCTTCAAGGGTTAACGTGATGGCGAAAGAACCTGGGGCACGGAGAGGGTTGGTGTGGGGGTGGGGGTGTGTGAGAAAACCTTTTTAAATGTAATACCTGTGTAGCGAAACATGGCTTTATTACTGAGATAAAAATATTTATCTAATCATTATATACATGATCAGGCTGATCAAGAATGGAGTGCCTTCAAGGGTTGACGTGGGGGTGGGGTGGATGGGAAACCCTTATAATAATTATCTAAAATACCTGTGTAGCGAAACATGACCATACATGTTCACACATACACACAGTCATAACTTATGTGTGTATATATTAATTTTGTGAATATCAGGTACCTTTCTGAACAGGAGTGAGTTTAATGGGTTTTTTTATATATACTGACACAAAAATAAATGTGCCATGCATGGAAAATATTTTTTTTTAAAGTTCGAAATAATCATGGAAATAACTTTACAATCAAAGTCGACTAGTTAAGAGATCAATCTGTATATGTCCAGGCTTAAGTGAATCTGAACGCTGAAAGCTACTTAAAACACGTTGACGGAAAACGATGGCCCGCCCACGTTAGAAATGATTTAAAAAAAACCCTAGGTGTTGGAGCAGTTTAGAACAACGAGGAAATAAAATTTATGGATAATTTTTAAAAACATGTTGACACAGCCATTATCTACCACCATCAAATCTCATATTATTTTCAGAAGAACCATTCAAAATTATCTTCTCCTATCTTTTATCTTATCATTTCCGCATCTTATCTTCAGACGTATCGGTAAAAATTTCAACAACTTGTCATATCTTAGCTAATGTTATATCTATTGCATTAATTTCAGACATTATTAGGGTAGCAGGTTAGACTCACCAAAACAAACCACCCATCCCCAGCCTCCGTCAGGCACGGGTTCTGCCTCGCTACTTTCATCATCATCATCGTCGTCTTTTTTGTGTTGATCATCACCTCCACCGTAGGAATAACTGCCACGGTCATTTTCTCGATTGGGCACTTCCGGTTTCAGACCGGAAGCTCTGTCAGGGTGTGACGTCACCGACCCGTTCCTGGTGCGATAATTGCTCATTTCCGTAGTTAAGGGGTTACTAGGCTTCTCTCCATCTTTGTCGTCCTGCCAAGTTGAGAAATTGGTGCGGAACATTAATTTACATTCAGAACCATGGTTCAAGACTGAAACTTCATAAAATAAAAGGCCATTTCATTTCAGCAAAGTAGACAAAGATTTATTTATAACCATGTAACCAAAATTCAATTTAGAAGAGGCAGATGGCTGGAATTAGTTACAAGTAGATCTGGAATTTTTAGGTATATTTCCACAGCTGTTAGAAGTAGGCTTTTAGTACAAATGGTCAAACAATGGTTACACTTTGTGGGATTAGAACCATCGACTTGTAGATTCAGAGGCACCGAATGGCCCCGCCATTCAGATAAAACATGCTTTATACCACTAGACCACTACGCTGCAGATCAACTTATTACAAAAAACTAGAACAGCTTTCGTTGTTGCTATGTACACTCATCAGAATACAAAAAACACTCTGTAAGTTTATTTTAACTATACTAGACACTTACACAGAGAAAGATCCGACCTATTGTCATTCCATATCGGTTAGACATTACGTTTTTCTACAGTACTCATTTATTCATAGTTAGGTGCTTATATCGTCAGCCTGATTAAAATTGTATTGTTGCTTATATCATCGATGCCTTGTCATCATTTGTACTTAGATAATGAAAATTACCTTGTATTTCTAATTATTTAATTCTAAACTTTTTATAACATCATAGATGGCTGTAGATAAGATAAGATACGATACGATTAGCCTTTATTATCACATAGGAAAATTTCTCTTGGTGGTACAATAATACATTTGGCACGATATCACAACATTAGTTACATATAATGTTATGTGAGAGAAAAAGAATGAATAAAATTAGCATTTTACATTAACGTGAAGTACTGTTGAAATTATGCACTGTCAAACATACATATTTATATTATTCAGAACACATACCTCTTTATGCATATACAAGAATATACAAATACCCCTACACACACAAGTCCGCTAAATATACCAATTTTGTAACAATCTGATGGAGGCGGGTGCATACAAGTTTTATGTCTGTCTGTTGAGTTAGGTGGTGGGAATTTGCTGCGGCCCTATGTTCCACGGGGAATCAAGAGGCTTAAACTAAGCTAACCAATTTAGAACAGGATATTTTCAACACATTGAACTCATAGAAAACCTACGATAAAAGTCGTCATGATCACAATTCCTTAACAGTCAATATGATATATCCATATATCCACAGATTTGGGTATATATATATATCATCTACCAGTACCGTTTCAGGCATCTCTGTCTTACCTGCTGTGTTTTTGTGGTTCCATTTCCGTTGATGCTTGGACTGAGACGTCCATTTCCGTTAGTGTTCTCCATCTGTTAGTCACCCATCCACGTCTGATGACTTTGTCCTCACAAGCACACAGAGACAGCCTCAAATAGCAGTGATATGGGCTATATATACGCCATGTATTGTTTTTGTGTTGGATTTTTTGTTTATTGAACGTGCCTTTCACAATTCGGTGCGTCCAATCAGTTTTAGTGTTCCCATTTATTTCCACGTTTTACGGAGTTTTGTTGGGCAGAGCGCTGCTATAATTTCATAACAGATGGATCCAAGCTGCTTTGTGTAGACTTCCTTTACAAAACTGGTGTAAGAAAGCAAAAGAGTATGAGTGAGTGAAAGGTGTAAAATAAGTCGTTATATTATCCAGTCTGAATATCGTTACAAATCAACAAAGAATAACAACAATTGAAATGGAGGTAAACTAAATTTTACAGCAATAACCAATACCAGTTTTATCAATCCTAAAGTTATTTATTTTCACAGCTTTAGGTAATGCCTATGACTTTACAGTCTCAACGTTACGACAAAGTGACGTTTCAAAAGTCAAGCCAACATCCATGAATTTACATACAAAAACACATTCTATTTGCATAAGATGAGGATAACGTTGATCTTTTTTATACAGCAGTTCGCATAACAGAGGCAGAAAGATGCAAATGACTTTAAAAATAAAAATATTTACATCACACTTAGCTTATACGGCAACGTTGTAAGAAATGTTAAAATATCTCTCACAATTCACTGATATAACCTATATTTTACTCTTATTGCTAATTTATCTTTGCTTCAATGACTATTCCCACTATTAGCATCACCAATAGAACTTATTTAAAACACAGAGTCTGATAAATAAAGTAAATGCTTCCTGGTCGATCACTCTCATTAAATTTAATTTTTTACTTTAGTGCTTTTAAATAGCATTAGTCCATTTTCATAGCACACTAGTAAATTTGCGCTATTATCATATCTTTAATAGATTCACATCACATTGTAGATATATCGATAACAACACATTTTATGTACAATAGATCTAGGTAAGATTTAAATCCAGGAAGAAAAAGAAAAATGTTTGCTGTTGATCTTAGACACACAGTTACAATAATAATAGAATAACTACCCACACAGAATTAATAGCATTAAAAGTCATATCATTTCATTCACAAAACTCAATGTGCATTCACACACAAAAAAAACAAAGGTACTCCACACGTCAACCCAAAACCATTGATTAGACTTTTCAAATGTTCAGAAAGGTTCTAAGATCCTTCTCTCCCACTAATGGTTTAGATCATTCGTACTCCCATAACATGGTTGAATCCTCAGCGCTCAGTTATCAGACGAGAGGAGTCCGTGATTAAACATGGCGCCAGGACCTGTTATCGAGGACTCGACCCAGACATGTATCAGTTGACATTCAGGCCTCCAGTGGATACAATAAACTTTTTTGGCTCTGGGTATTGATCAGGAAAATACAGGTTTTTCCGCTAATGCCATGATAAATATTATTTATTTGTGTATATATCTGTGCTATTGTGAAAGTGCCTTTAATAGATCCACATCACATTGTAGATATATCGATAATAACACATTTTTGCACATTAGACTTAGGTAAAATTTAACTCCAGGAAACATAAAGTGAGAAAAATGTTTGCTGTCGATCTTAGACACACGTATATATTATTTATTTTTTAATGATTGGCGAATTTCCAAAACGGCTGACACATTATGAATAATTATCTCAATTTTACAATAGTCATATTCATCAAATAGTTTCCACATTGCATGGGCATAAGAAAATATTACTTTGCCGAAATTGGCAGCTTCGGTGGTTAGGTATTTATTGTGTTTCTGCATTGAAAAAAAAAGAAATAGCACAACAAGACAACTGAGAGACACAATGGAAATAGCACAACTAAAGGTTATAAAATTACATAGGTCTATAAACGTGTCGCCTTTATTGGGTTCATCAGACAAATAAATGCGCTACTGCTAGACTTATTTCATTTAATGCAAGTGAAAAGCATATATATAAGTACGAATAAACTTCAACTTGTTTTACAAGTTTCTGTCCACATTTTGGACGCTGTCTAAATTGCTCTCTTATATCAGTGACATTCGAACTTTAGGCTAGGTCCACCTAACAGACACCCGTTTAATAGTCACGTCAGCTTGGCCTATTTTTCAATGAAAAGCCGTTTTTCTTACTCATTCAATTCTATGCCATTATGTACCGAAATAAAAGCAAAATTTACTAAGTACATGTAACTATAGGACTGTAGTTGAGATCCTTTTCAAATTCCCAGAGGTTATTGTTGTTGAGTTGGTTTAACGTCCAACATCAGCACTACATAGGCTATATTGTTGACGTGCCCCAAGACTGATCTCTGACAATTTTAAATCGTAGTGAAAGTAATAGCTTTGTTTTTCAGGTTATTCATTGTTATGTTGCTATGGGATGATCAAGTCAAACAAAAACAAAAAGGCTTTGGGATTCATGCTTACAAAAGTTTCTTGCATGTTAGAGCAAAGCTCTTTCTTAGTCCAAAGTTTCATTGGGTCCCTCAAAGTAATCCAATACGGGAACGGGTCACAAGAATTTCAAATCTGAAAATTTTCTTCGTGTTATAACACAGATACAGAAGAATAGTACCATAGTTTTAGTCTCATTCGATCATGTTTGGGTTCTTATCCAGACAATGCAGCCAAGGTCCAACTGAATGGGTGAGTTTTAGTACAACGTGTATATATACTGACTGGGACTTGCTAAGACAGAAGGCCACATACCCAGGTAGATTTCTGTGTGAAAACAGGTCAAATAGTCAGACGTCTATTTTGGAATACGGCCTTGAGATAGTCCAATATTGCTGACGATAAAGCTCAAGAGACCAATTGATAAAAACGTACTCATTAAGTCTCTAGCAAAACGTGACAATTATTCTTGTCTTGAAATGTATGCTGCCCTAAATAAATAACCAACTCCATTGTTAAAGCAAGTTATCTGAAATAGGGAGAATTACACTATTTTTAATGCCGTATTTTTGGATTCATTGTAGAATCTAGGTCCTCCTTTATCTTTCCTCATATTATTTCATTGTGAAATGTTCTACCACTCGGCCCTTTAGCGGGTGAACTGTAAGAAAAAGGTTGCGTGTACCAGTGACACAGTTTTAAATTGACCCTTAAAGCGCCAGTGGCACAGTTTTGAATTGACCCTTAAAGCGCCAGTGGCACAGTTTTGAATTGACCCTTAAAGCGCCAGTGGCACAGTTTTGGATTGACCCTTAAAGCGCCAGTGGCACAGTTTTGGATTGACACTAAAGACACTAAAGGCGCCAGTGGCACAGTTTTGGATTGACACTAAAGACACTAAAGGCGACAGTGACACAGTTTTGGGTTGACACTAAAGGCGACAGTGACACAGTTTTGGGTTGACACTAAAGACACTAAAGGCGACAGTGACACAGTTTTGGGTTGACACTAAAGGCGACAGTGGCACAGTTTTGGGTTGACACTAAAGACACTAAAGGCGCCAGTGGCACAGTTTTGGGTTGACACTAAAGGCGACAGTGACACAGTTTTGGGTTGACACTAAAGGCGACAGTGACACAGTTTTGGGTTGACACTAAAGACACTAAAGGCGCCAGTGGCACAGTTTTGGGTTGACACTAAAGACACTAAAGGCGCCAGTGGCACAGTTTTGGGTTGACACTAAAGACACTAAAGGCGCCAGTGGCACAGTTTTGGATTGACACTAAAGACACTAAAGGCGACAGTGACACAGTTTTGGGTTGACACTAAAGACACTAAAGGCGCCAGTGGCACAGTTTTGGGTTGACACTAAAGACACTAAAGGTGCCAGTGGCACAGTTTTGGGTTGACACTAAAGGCGCCAGTGGCACAGTTTTGGGTTGACACTAAAGACACTAAAGGCGCCAGTGGCACAGTTTTGGGTTGACACTAAAGACACTAAAGGCGCCAGTGGCACAGTTTTGGGTTGACACTAAAGACACTAAAGGTGTTGTTGTTGTT